>QGSO01000287.1:347111-439611 GCA_011037825.1 Carya cathayensis | reverse complement strand
AGCCTTTGTTGTTCAAAAGATGCCCTGATCAAATCATTAGAAGATGTGTGCCAGAAGAAGAGATGCAAGACATCCTCCATCATTGCCATTCATCATCATATGGAGGACACTTTGGAGCTACCCGTACAGCAGCTAAGGTACTTCAAAGTGGGTTCTTTTGGCCTTCTATTTTTCGTGATAGTTACACTTTGGTGAAAACTTGTGACCGGTGCCAATGTATGGGAAATATTTCAAGCCGTCATGAGTTACCACTGAAAGGTATCTTAGAAGTTGAGTTGTTTGATGTCTGGGGAATAGATTTTATGGGGCCTTTTCCTCCTTCTTTTGGCTTTGCTTATATCTTGCTAGGAGTTGATTATGTGTCAAAATGGGTGGAAGCAATTGCTACAACAACAAATGATGCAAAGGTAGTGCTCAAATTTCTACACAATAACATATTCACAAGATTTGGCACTCCACGAGCGATAATTAGTGATGAAGGGACTCACTTTTGCAACAAGTTGTTTGAGAATCTTCTTTCTAAATATGGTGTGAAGCACAAGATAGCACTTGCTTACCATCCTCAAACTAATGGCCAAGCTGAAATTTCAAATAGAGAGATCAAGAACATCCTTGAGAAGACGGTCAAAATCAATAGAAAGGATTGGGCGAAGAAGCTTGATGATGCTTTGTGGGCATACCGTACAGCCTTTAAAACACCTATCGGGATGTCTCCATACCGATTAGTGTTTGGAAAGGCATGTCATCTTCCTGTAGAGTTGGAGCATAGAGCTTATTGGGCTATGAAAAAGTTTAACTTTGATTTGAAGGCAGCAGGTGAAAAGAGACTTCTTCAATTGAATGAGATGGAAGAGTTCCGGAATGATGCATATGAAAATGCAAAGATCTATAAAGAACGGACGAAGAAGTGGCATGACAAACAGATTCTTAGGCGAGAGTTTGCACCAGGACAGCAAGTTTTACTATTCAATTCATGACTAAAACTCTTCCTGGGAAAGTTAAAGTCAAGATGGACAGGTCCTTATACAATTCATGAAGTTTTCTCTTTTGGAGCGATAGACTTGAAGGACAAGACAGTGAATATTTTCAGAGTTAATGGTCAGAAATTGAAGCACTACTATGGAGAACAAGTTGAGAGGAACTATGCATTTATTCCTCTTGGAGATCCTAATTGATGGAGATTGGAAAGTCTGGCTGTAGACTTTAAAACAAGCGCTTATGGGAGGCAACCCATAGATCTATCTTTCATTCTTTCATTTATTTTATTATCTTTATTTATTTAGTTTTAATAATTTAGTTTTTGATGCAAGTTTTTTGTTTTAGCATGAATAAAGAGCTGAAAAATTTCTAAACTATGGAAGATTCACCATGAAACCAGGGAAGTTCCTTTTATTTCTTCAATCATTTGTACTTTTGCATTACAATGAGGACATTGTTTAGTTTAAGTTTGGGGGTGTGAATTCCTATAGTCATTTGATCCTCTTGTTTTCTAAGTCTTGGGTTGTTTATGGGTTGTTTGATTCTCTTACTAAGCATGCATTGGAGTAAGATTGAAGTCTCTATGACTCTGAAATTTGTAATTGAAGATGGTTTTGAGAAAAAATTTTCAAAAATTTCTTTTATGTCAAGTGAAGTTTTGTGGATACTTTGGTTTAAATCTTTGCTTTGGTTTAAATCTTTGACCTTGAATATAATTGACCACATAGTCGTTTTTCTTTGATTCCATTTGGCTTATGAAGAGAAGAGGTTGAATTAATTGAAAGAGGGAAGTTCGATTTTGCTTTGCTCTAGAATCCGTTGATGGGTCCTTGAGGCGAAATCCTAGTTGAGACCAAATATTAGAGAAATGATCTAGGCATTTCTTTGGCATAACCAAAAAGCTTTCCCAGCCGTCCTAAATGTCATGCCATCATTACATGGTGTGTTTCCATAGTTAACCCCCTTGAGTCTTATGTTACATAAGCCTTTATTTATTCTTTGAACTACATAAACCATGCCCGCTCTAAGCCTGAAAAACAATGAATCCACCTTTGACAGTTTGAGAAAATACTTTGGAGGAGAGTTACATTTAAAAGAGAAAATTTGTTTCATGATGAACTGTATTATGTTTGCTCTATTTGATCAAAGAAGAAAAAGAAGAAGAAGAAGAAGAAGAAGAAGAAAAAAAAAGAAAAAAAAAGAAGTCACTAAGTGGAGTGTGAATCACCTCAAATTTTGTTAAGGGAATTGTTGGTATTGCATCAATGATTACAGCAACAATAATGCCACAAGTATGAGCATATTGCCAAGAAAGAGCTATGATTTGAATCATGTGGAAATCTCTTTTAGTGTTCTTTTCACAAAGTATTTTCCTAGTTTGCTTCTATTATCCATATCCAGTTCTTTCTTAACCCTCACCCTGTGGCCTTCATTACAACCTTATTAAAGACCTTTTGATCTCTGATTTTGAATTGACTACATTAGTGGAGAGGATTTCTGAAAATTGAGACTTATGGGGTAAAGTTTTAAGAGAATTCTTCTGATTTTGGTTGTTCTACTTTTATTGAGTTTGCAGGTGGTTTGAGGTTAAATTGACTATATCACACACACACTCAAGGTCTTAGCTTTAGGTTGAAGTAAACGCCTAACTCTTGCTTGACAAATTGCAAAATTTTTAATTGATTTTCTTGCTATCTTTGATGTTAAAAGAGTAAGATACTAGTGATGAAATCTAAATTCATAAAAGCTTGGTGAGTAATGATACTTCTCTTGGGGTCGAGTTGATATTGCCTAAAGTGTCATTTGTTTTTCTTTTTGTTTGAGGACAAACAAAGTTGTAAGTTTGGGGGTATTTGATGACTTGCAAAATTTCATGTTGCAGATTTTACAAGATCGCTCGAGCGGAGGCTTTTGGCCGCTCGAGCGAACTCAGGCAGATTCAAACGCTCGACTGCCGCTCGACAGTGAGCTCGAGCGGGTTGCGGGAATACAAAGATCGCTCGAGCGGAGAATTGGCCGCTCGAGCGAAATCAGGCAGAGTTGAACGCTCGAGGTGCGCTCGACAAGCCCTCGAGCGAAGTTAGGCAGAGTCGACCGCTCGATGTTCGCTCGACACCCCGCTCGAGCGAACATCGTATTTTGACAGATCTAGGGTTTTCCGCCGTCACACCATATAAAAGTGATTTTTCACTTTATGGCCGTACTTTTTGACTGGAGAACACCTTTTGGGACAGAAAAACACAGCTAGAAGGATTCAAATCACTTGTTTTTGAAGAGGAATTCCACATATTGCACGTACGTTGGAATCATACACGAGCACAGACGGGAGAAAAGCCTTGAATCATTTCCTTGAGTTTTTGAAGACGAGTTGCGGCTGCAAGGAGTATTTTTCAGCGTTTATTTTCTTCCAATATTCTCAGAACAATTATGGTGAATTCGTTTATGTTGAATTCAATTTCTAGCATGAGCTAAATTTTCTTTATTCTAGGAAAACGATGTAACCTAGTTTCGAACTATGCTTGATTGTCTATGCTAATTTAAGGCAATTCTCTCTTTGTTTATCTGATTTATTCTGATTTATTGCTTCTAATTAACTGGCCATTATTAGATGATATTTAATCTTGTGATTTGCTATCGAAAGAGGGAATCATAGGGTAGATCTTGAATATTTCAGCATAGGTAAGTATAGAGATCGAAAGACTTGTATGAACCTATGTAGTAATTAAATCATTGGTCTTATTGTTTTCTTGATTATTTAATTTGCATATTCTTGTGTGAATTGATAAACAAGAATAATTTCCAATTGACTATCGAAAGAGGCTTTTGGATGAATTAGAGATTTGCTAATAGACAAAAAGAATTAACTTAAATTAGTTGGATGAGAAAAGCATAGTGAAGAATTAGGTGAAATCGATTTCCTAGAAGTTTTCTTTCCCATTAATTTGATCTTCGAACGTCAGTTTTATTTCCATTGCGTATTTCTCTTTGAGTTGATTTTAGTTTAATTTGCAACTACAAAAATCTTAGTGATTCCTCTAGATAAAATCGAGATTAATATAATTTTGGTATTTGGCAAAAGTAAGATACCAATCCCTGAGGACGATACTCTTCTTATCACTTTATTATAAAACTACAATACTGTGCACTTGCAGTTTTGCACCGATCACTAAGCTGAAAGTACAGTCACTCCACAAATTAGATCCAAGAGGACACAACCAAGAGGAGATTAAAAAAAAAAAAAAAAGGCTCGAGCAAAGGTGCATAAGTGGTTGGAAAGGGGAGAGATAATGTGGAGACAAAGATCCAGGGTGTTCTGGTTGACTGAAGGGGATAAGAGTACTTCTTTCTTTCACCGTAAGGCCTCACAGAGAAGGGCCAGAAATTTGATCAAGGGCATAAGAGATTCCTCAGGGAATTGGCAAGTGGATAAAGCTAGAGATACAGTGATTCTCAATTATTTTCAAACTCTATTCACTGCTTCAACTAAAAGAGGTAGTCTGCAATTCCTTGACAGGTTGCTAGGAAGGGTGACTCCTGAGATGAAGGCAAGGCTTGATATGGCATTTGTTGCAGAAGAGGTAGAAGTAGCCCTCAAGGAGATGCATCCAACTAAAGCCCTTGAACTAGATGGTATGGCCCCTTTGTTTTATAAAAAAGTATTGATTTGTGGTGGGTAGAGATGTGACTAATGCTGTTTTGCAAGCCCTTAATAGTGGTACATTTCCTACTCAACTGAATCATACTTTTGTCACATTAATACCAAAGAAAAACCCAGCTGAGGTGGTTTCTAATTTCTGGCCAATAAGCCTTTGTGATGTGATTTATAAATTGGTGTCAAAGGTGTTAGTAAATCGTCTAAAGAGTATCCTACCTGAACTAATTTCTAAGTCATAGTGCGCATTTATTCTAGGCAGATTGGTATCTGATAATGTTCTTATTGCCTATGAACTGGTGCATTTTATTAGTAGAAAAAGGCAAGGGAAGAATGGCTTCATGTCACTCAAACTTGATATAAGCAAAACCTATGATTGAATAGAGTGTAACTTTCTTGAGAATGTGATGCTTAAAATGAGGTTTGGTGCTAAGTGGGTTGGTTTAATTATGCATTGTGTGAAATCAATTTCATTTTCTATCTTAGTGAATGGGGATCCTAAGGGGCCAATTTTTCCTACTAGAGGTATAAGGCAAGGGGATCCCATTTCCCTTACCTATTTCTTCTATATACTAAGGGCCTTATAACACTTTTACAACAAGCTGATGTGCAAGGGGCGGTGGAAGCAATTCAAGTCTATAGAGGGGCTCCAAAGGTTAACCATCTTATGTTTGCAGATGACAGTGTGTTGTTTTGCAGGGCTAATCTAATAAAAAAAAAACATGAATATTCTACACTTATTGGAGATATATGAACAAGCATCTGGTTAGAAAGTAAATAGGGAGAAGACTTCTATGGCTTTTAGTAGTACAGTACTTGCAAACTTGCCAATTGAAATCATGCAATTCTGGGGTGTTTCGCAGTACCAACACTATGATAAATATTTGGGACTTCCATATATGGTAGGTAGAGGCAAACATCATACTTTTTCTAAGCTAAAGACAAAGGTTTGGAAGAAGCTACAAGGGTGGGAAAAAAGGCTCCTATTACAATGGGGGAAAGAGGTGTTAATTAAAGCTTTAGCACTCTCTATTCCCACTTACACTATAGCTACTTCAAGCTTCCAATTTCTCTGTGTAATGAGTTAGAGAATTTGATTGCTAAGTTCTGGTGGGGTCAAAGGAGAGCAAAGAATAAGATAAGGTGGGTGAGTTGTAGGAAATTGTGCAAGCCAAAAGTTCAAGGGGGTATGGGGTTCAAAGATCTGCATGTTTTCAATATGGCACTTCTGGCCAAGCAGGGATGGAGGATTTTACAAGAGGAAGACTCTTTGTTACACAATATTTTTAAGGCTAAGAACTTTCCATCCACAAGTTTCAAAGATGTCAAGCCATGTGCAACACCTTCATATCTGTGGAGGGGAATATGGGAGGCAAAGAGGTAATTAATAAAAGGGTGTCGGTGGAGAGTAGGTGATGGTAAGGCCATTAACATTTGGTCTGATTACTGGCTACCTCATCACAAATTTGTTCCAGTTCCAGCTTCTGTCTCACCAACACAAATGAATTGGACAGTTTCTGAGCTAATTGATGTTCATACAAAGAGGTGGGATATGGAGAAGGTCTATAGATTTTTACCTCCAAGAGAAGCATTTGAGGATTCTAATCTACTACTTCCTGTTGGTAATAGACCTGATACTATAGTATGGGAACCAGAGAAGAATGGTTTGTTTAGTGTTTGAAGTGCATACAGGTTGTTTCTAGCACGATGCTTGGAGGGAGCAAAGAAAGATGTGGAGGAAAATATGGAAGCTAAAAGTCCCTAACAAAGTAAGAATCTTTGCTTGGAGGGTATGTTAAAATGGCTTGCCAACTCTTAAGAAGTTGCAAGCAAAGAAGGTGCTGACATATGTAAGACGCAGATGGTGTAACACAGAGGAGGAGGGTATCAATCATGCACTACTTTACTTTCTTAGACTCAATTCTGTCATGTTCTCTTAACTAAGCTTCCTACAGGAAAATGCAATACAACTTGATTTTGTTCATGTTGTGGATCAAGTAATTCAAAGAAATAAAGCTGGGGAATTGGAAAAACTGTTTTTATGTGCTTGGGGAATTTGGTATAGCAGAAACCAACTCATTTATAAGAATAGAGGGGTAGCTCCTGAACAGACAGTTGATCATGTTATCTCAGTTGCCAATGAGTATAAGTTTGCAGCAGCAAAACAAAAAAATGGAGTCAAAGCTGCTACTGGTTGGATCCCTCCACCTGTTGGTACTCTAAAGTTGAATGTTGATGGAGCTCTTTTTCATGACCTAAATAGATCTGGTGTGGGAATGATTCTTCGAGATGAGAATGGATAGGTCCTCTTTACTGCTAGCAAACCAGAACATGCAATTGTTGATCCTATGGAAATTGAATTACTAGCTTTGTTGAGGGGTTTGCAGTTATGCCTTCCTTTGGGAATTCCTGAGCTTCAAGTAGAAAGAGATGTTTTGTTGGTGGTTCAAGAGATTACAAAAGAGGAGGAATTTGTAGTTGAGATTAAGAATTTGTTAAACAGATTTCCTAAGGTTGTAGTACAGCATAGAGGCCATATGGCCAACATAGCAGTCGATTGTTTGGCTAAGTATTCTTGGCATCTACATGACTTAATGGTTTGGTGGAACTCTTTGCCTAAGATTGTTTCCCATATCATTGAGCACGATGCCATGCTGTAGTTATTTCTTGATAAATGAAGTTCTTTGTTTGTTATAATATATATATATATAGGAAATCTGCCTTAAAAACCTGTCTTAATGAATTCTTTACTTAAATCAGATGCATCGACTACTAGTATACCTATAGAATTTGAACCTGATTACAGTAACCAAGAAGACTATAGTATAATAGACATAGAAAAAAATTACAAGATTGGACAATTCCTAATATCCCAAATAATCAAATATATAAACAATCCACTTTTTCTTCTAAATTATCATTTCTTACTAATTAAACTATTAAAACGGTAGAAAAAACTGTGATGACCCGCTTTTACCTGTATTTTCACTGAAGAAGTGCTTTTAATTTAATCAATATATTGGTTTATTTATTTTAAATTAATGTGTTTTAATTGGTTTTTAATTTATTTGATGTTGTGTTTAATTTATTTTAGTTGTTTTACAGTTTTTAAAATCATTTTCGGCAGAACAGTTTTTGGATCCCGGAAGTGAGGATTGGACCTCATTTCTTTTCTTTTCTCTTTTCTTTTTCCCTTTTCCTTTTTCTTTTTCTTCTTTTCCTTCTTTTTTCTTTCTTTTTCTTTCTTTTTCTTCTTCTTTTCCTATCCGGCTCTCTCTGCCCGTGCTCTCCCTTTCTCTTTTCTCCTTCCCATCGCCCCTACTTCAGCCGGCCAGTGCACTGCCGTCCGGCGGCTGTGTTGTACACCACCCCCACCATTCTCTTCCCCTCCCACTAGAGATCATCCCCACCAATTTTTAGAGCCATCGGACCAGCCGTTAGCCGCCACACACGGCTTAAAGTCGCTGCCCCAGCCCTGTTTTCCACCCCTGTCGCCGATTGCTTTCGCAACCCAGAACATCCCCAGCCTACACTGTAACAACCCGCTAAAATTATCAGTTTTGGATTATTTCCTGATAGCAATCACATCTCTCTCGTCTTTACCCTCATCTGGAATCACGCGTATAGATTATCTTTTCCGTAAATCACGTAATTTGTTCTTCACCGACAGCTGTAAAATCATGAACAGTTTTATCCTAAGCGTTGTACCTCGATGGCGTTTTCCCGGATCTTATCCATCGAATTTCAAAGTATTAGATAAGCTTGTTTTTAAAGTAGCACAATTATAATAATTTTATGAGCTCTGAAAATATTATAATTGTGGATAATTATTTAGATTAAATATTTTAATTGTTTTAAGATATTAAGAGGTTTAATTTTACGTTGAAAATTCTTATTTAAATTTAAGTGTTTTATGCACTTTGATTAATTAATGATACTTTATCATTTTATATAATGATGAAGAAAATATTATTTTATAAACCTTAGTTTATAAAATAATATTCTATCTTAATTCTTCTCAGTGTAGTTATTAAGTGTTTTATTAATTTAAATGTTTTTATCATCTTCGATTAATTAACGGTACTTTATCATTTTTATATAATGATGAGGAAATATTATTTTATAAATTTTAGTTTATAAAATAATATTCTACCTTAATTCATCGTAGTGTTTTATTTAAAGTGTTTTATTTAAAATAAGACATTTACGCGTTTTTAATCAGTGTTTTAACTCACCGTTGGTTTATTTGAGGATCCCGAAATGTAGAATTGAAGCGATATACTCTGGCCCTACCTTTTTCTCTTCACTTTTTCTCTTTTTCTTTTTATTTTCTTTTTTTTCTCTCCCTCTCTCTCTCTTGGTCGACGGAATGAAGGAAACCTCCATAGCCGATCGGTTCAAGGTCCCAGCCGGCGCCACCTCCGGCCGCCGGACCCCACCTCCCACTCCGGCCTCATCCTCTCCCTCCGGCGAGCACAACCATGCCGGTGGTGTGCTAAACCGGCCACTACTTCTCTCTCTTTCTCTCTTCAAAGTTATGGGTCTCTAGGGGTTTTTCTCATTTTTGGACCACCATACACGGCCAAATCAACCACCAAGCACCACCATTGGACTCACCTCATCAAGGGCTTCCTCCCCATGTCTTTCTTTTTCCCAAACTCTCACTTTTCTCATATGGGTTTCTCAAAAACACCCGTTCGGTTTCACCACCGTGCGCCGCCGTACACGGCCACCCGTGGTGTTTCACCACCACCATCTTGTTCCTCTCATCCTCATGAACCTCCCCAAGAAATTTCATGACCAACGGAGTTCGTAGAGCCCTCACTCTCCTACACTCTCCAAGGCCGAAAATGGATTCAAACGGCCGATCCGCCGCCGTTAGCCACCGTCCGACCACCACCTCGCTACCACAGCTCCACCACATGTTCATCTACCTATCCCTAGCTTGCCATGAAGTTCTATGAAATTTTCGCTACCTCGCGTTTCCGCTCACCGTTCGGATTTACTGTTCACGGCGTGATGCCGCCGTGTTCCGCCACCTTTGACCATCACAAGGCGACCATGAGCCTTCCAAGGCCACGCTTAGCTTTTCTCGGTTCCAAACTACCACTTTATGTGGTGGACAGCCACCGTACGCGGTGTTACCGCCACGTACATTCCTCCGACACATGTTCGTGACGAACAACGAGCGACGCACGGGTTATCCCGTCGATGGTATAACCTTCTATCTCTAGTTATTTTACGTTTAAAATAGTTAGTTGGTTGGTTTGTGGATTGTGTAGTTGTATTTGTGGAGTTCGTTGCGTAGTTGTGAAGCGAAGTGTGGTTGTGAAGTGTTGAGTTTGATTGTGTATTTTGTGGACTGTGCTGTGAAGTATAGGCGTGAGATGGATGCCGTAGATGTGATACGGCGGGTTGTGTGAAGAGAATACGCGTGTAGCGTATTCTGTGTAATGCAGCGACGCGCCGCGCGACGTGCGCTGTAGTGATGTGTGTCGTAGAAGGAAGGGAGTACGCATGTAGTGTACTCCGTGTTGTATGGCGATGCATCGTGTGATGTGCATCGTGTTGATGAGTGTTGTAGCGAAGGAAGTACGCGTAGCGCGTACTCCGTGTCGCGTAGCGATGCACCGTGAGACGTGTATCGCAGTGATGGGT
The DNA here is from genome assembly GCA_011037825.1 of Carya cathayensis. Classification (NCBI taxonomy): domain Eukaryota; kingdom Viridiplantae; phylum Streptophyta; class Magnoliopsida; order Fagales; family Juglandaceae; genus Carya; species Carya cathayensis. The sequence continues at coordinate 429,323 of QGSO01000287.1, read as the reverse complement.
TTTGTAGTGTGAATGGAAGAGAGTTCACGTGAGTGTACTCTGTACTAGGTCGTGATACACCGGATGGCGTGTCACGAAGGGTTGGATGGCGTAGCAGAGAAGTGTGGAGCGTATGGTGTAGTGTTGGGAAACTGTATGACAGTGTCCCGAAGCAGTGATGATATGGATTATAGTCCGGGGTGACTGGTGTCATCTTGTGGTTGACTATGGCTAAGAGTATATGGATTGAGAAATGAGTTGTTTGTTTGGTTGTTATTGATAATTTTAATGAACTTGATTTAGTGCAAAGGCTTTCTGAAGTCAAATTATCTCTTCCGAATATAGTGAAACCTCAAGTTGCCCGTGGTGTTGCAAGTGCTCATAAAATGACAATTGAGTTCAGAAGTGAAAATCTTAAGGACTTGAGTGTTCCTCTTCCAGCTGTTGTGCAGTTCCTCGTGTTTCGCGCTCTATTCTCATAGAACGCGACAATCGAGGTAAGTTAGCCTCTAACTTACTATCAGTTTATTGTGTATGTGTGATGGGTAAGGGAACTAAAATTTATGTATGTATGTTATCGTATATGCCATGTCATGCTATGTCATTACATGTTTATCTGTTACGTATGATTTAATCTCTCATGAATATTTATCTGTTACACAATCTTTTCTGTCATACAATGCTGTATGTTATAAGTATGTCATGTTAAGTATGCCATATGATATAGGTATGCCATTAAATGTTTATGATTAAATCATATTGTGCCATTTACAAGCATACGCCATGTTAGAAAAGTATATGATATTAAATAATATCTCATGCATTAAGAAAGATAAAACATGTTATGTTACGTATAATACGTGGGGCCACAACAACTGTGGAGTACGTATTATATTTTATGTTACGTATAATACGTGGGGCCACAACAACTGTGGAGTACGTATTATATTTTATGGTACTTATAATGCGTGGGACCACAACAACAGTGGAGTACGTATTATATTTTATGTTACTTATAATGCATGGGGCGATAACAACTGTGGAGTACGTATTATATTTTATGTTACTTATAATGCGTGGGGCCACAACAACTGTGGAGTACGTATTATATTTTATGTTACATGAAGTATGGGGCCACAACAACTGTGGAGCATACACTACGTGACACACAGCAATTGTGACACGTAGAATACGTGGGGCCACAACAACTGTGGAGTACGTATTAACGCACGTTATTAATCAAGACAATTGAATAATATTCCAAGTTTATGTTAAGTCCCGTTTCAGATTAAATACATGATAAGTCAAGTTTTAGATCAAGTCCATGTTATGATATGCTCACGTATATGTTATGTTCATGTCATGTTATGTTCAAGTTTATGCTATTTTCAAGTTCTTATTTATGTTATGCATGTTTACGTTCATGTTATATTTCAAGTCCATGTTATGTTTCACGTTCATGTTATGTTGTTTGTTCATGTTATGTTTTAAGCTTAAGTTCATGACATGTTAAGTCAAGTTCAATTCACGTTTAGGTTCTGGTTAAGTCATGCTATATGTCAAGTTATGCTATGCTTATGTACGACTATACTTATGCATTTATGCTTTTACTGCCATGCATGCATCTTTAACCTGTGTGTGAGTTTTATGTTAACTTACTGAGATTTGTAATCAAATCTCACTGTGGTAGTCCCAACTACCATTCCCCCCGAATGGTAGATCTTGTTACAGGACCCAAAGGAGAATTGGAATCTGACCAACTGAATACGGTCGACTAGGCCACGGTGCGATGTTGATGATGGTATAGTATTTAACTTAGGTTAATACTTGTACTTTTGGAGTTGTATCTCAAGTATTCTTTTGATCACAACCATTTTAGACTAGTGTGGTGATCACGGCTTTTTAGTATGCCTTTATGTATGAAATATGTTTCAAGTATTTGGGATATTTTTAGTTTGGTGCATAGTATTGCTAAAGAAAAAAATTATCCGCTGCGAATATTGCATAATGCTAGATGCATGTTAGGAACATTGCATCTTATATGTCATGAACGGGGGCAGGTAACCTTGTGTTGAATGTCTCGACGCTTCAAATGTCCGTTCAATCCCAAGCGGAATTTGGGGGCATCACATACACCACCCACCGAGTTTTCTTCCCCTCTCACCGATGAACATCCCCACCAAGTTTCACCTTCATTCGAGCCACCGTTAGCCACCACGAGCTTCTCCAAGCCACACGGTTTTGAGCCGTTTCCAGCACCGTCGCTCCACCTCCGGCCACCACCTCTTCACCACTTCTTCCCTTACCTCTTGCCGTCCTAACCCACCTAATTTCGGCCCCGATCCGTTGCCGGAGTAGCTCCCACGAGCTCAACTCCGTTCAGCCCCTTTTTGCACTTCCACCACCGTTTCCACCGCCACCCACGGCTAAAGCTCACTTCCTTTAGCTTCATAAATATCTCAAGGCCATTCCCTATCAATTTCGTGCCTTGGTTTGCCCCCGTTCGAAAGTGGGTAATTTATTACCCACGGCCACAGTGTAAAATACACTGTTACGTTGCTTTTCCTCCGCCATTTGCAACGCCGCAAGCTTTCAAAAAATACCGTATAGCGCTGTAAGTTTTTTCCAAACTCTACTTTTAGATTTAAATATATGTTGCTCTTACAATAAATTATCTGGTTGGTTGGTTGATTCCGGACTGAGTCCGAGAAGTTCGGGGGTTGGATGGTGATAAAGGGTTAGAATTGCATGATTAAGTTGTTTAAATGAGTGATTTATTTTATCAAATAGGGATTGAACACTTAATTATGCATCAAATTCTAATGTTGAATGTCAAATTAATTGATGTCAATATTTTATACACATAAAGTTCTATATTTTCCTTTGAAAGAAATACATTTTTAATGCACAATGCAGGAAATCTATGGACAGCACATGCATCACTCGAGCACCTCAATGCAAAAAATGGAAAAGCAAAGCAGCACACATGCAGCTCACTCACATGCATCACTCGGGCAGCACCTGCAGAAAATCACAACACTCAATGCAGAAAATAGAAATCAAAAGAACACTCATGCATAAACTAACATGGACAGCAACTCATCACACGCACATGCAGAAAAAGAAAACAGCAGCAACTTGCAACAGCAGGAAAACAAGATGAAAACAGCAGCAGCAACTCATCAACCAACACATGCAGTCCACGGATGCAGAAAATGAAGAAACAAATGCAGAAAAAATAAAGCAAACCAGCACATTCAAGCTGGAACTCAAACTAAACACATGCACATGCAGAAAGTGAAACATGCAGCACACAGCACACATGCAGAAGGAAATGAAGCTCACGGATGCAGGGAGAAGAAACACATGCAGAAAACTCTCATCATACATGCAGAAAAGTTGGTCAGCACATGCAGAAAGTGGACAGCATCATTCACGGATGCAGAAAATGAAGAAGCAGAAAGCAGGACAGCATATGATGCAGAAAAACGTGGACAGCAACCAATCTTGAGACAGCAACTCACAGCACAAAGAAAAGTCTCTCACGGCAGCTCACACATGCATCAATCACGGCTGGAAAGCAAACGCACATGCAGAAAGCAAAGCAACTCACGGCAGCTCACACATGCATCAATCACGGATGGAAAATAAATCAAGCAGCACATGCAGGTCTCTCACTCGTATAACACATCGCAACCCACAGACAACATCTATAAAACCAACGGGAGGAAGCTAGGAGCGGGGGAGACTTGTTTTTCTTTTCTTTGGGGCAGTTTTGGAGTTTAGATATATTGTTTTTCTGCATATTACGTAGAGGAGAGTAGAGGAACGGCAGCTTTAGTTTTTTTTCTTTCTTCTTTGTTTTCGTTCAGCGTTTACTGACCACCATCGGCAGCACTTCATTTTATTTTTCTTTTCTGCAGTTTTCATTTCTAGTTTTTACTATTCAGACGTAACTCTGTTTTGCTGATAGACGGACATTTGTTTTTTTACGTTGGAGCATTTTACGTTAAAGATGGAAGCTACGAGCTTTGAGTTTATTTTTTTATTCAGCATTTTTTTTTTTTCTTTCTTCCTTCGTCCAGTTTAACATTTAATTTACTTTACTTTCTGTTTTCATTTTCATCTTGTTCTTGGAAAGTTTAGCTTTAGTTCTCTTTCGTTCGGCGTTATTCATTTTTTTTATTTCTTTTTACAGATTTTATCATGACTCCACTTAGATTTATTTTTGTTACTAAAAATATCATGTATAACTAATTTCTAAAGCTTGGGTTGTGGAATGAGATTTAATTTATTTTAAATTCTAGTTTGATGCAATATTTTGTTGTTTAATATTGATTTCACTAAGTTACTAGTCGGATTTTAATAGAAAATAGATTGCGGCTCTTGCTCTTGTTTTATTGTTGACGTAAAGGACAACAAAAGCTTGAAATTATCAAGGCTTCTTTCGATTGATTGTAAATATAAATTTGGCTAGTAAATTAGAGAATTTCTTGAGAAAATATTGCAAAAACTTGAGCTTATGCGTTTGTGCATTGGCATTCTCTCATGCATATTGTTTGAGTTTTAATATGTTTTTATCTAGTGGTGTTTGGATTTTACTTACCTGCGGCACCATTTTTGGTACCGTAGATTTTGATGCAGAGATCGAGGAGGAGGAAGAGGCTGAGCCCGAGGATGCGGCTCCGCCGGAGTATTGAGTTGAAGTAATGTTTTGGATTTGGTTTTGAATAATATTTGTAATTCGTAATATTTTATTATGTATGATTTGAACAGTTTTGTATTAAACTAAGAAAAAATTCTGGTACTTAGTTATATGTCTTTGCTATCCGCTGCGTGTTTCTTCGTGCACATTTGTCGCTTGCACACTTTTGGCACTCGTCGTTAGGGTGGTTACCCATGTTGTCACCATCCGGACGTCTCGATTTCCCCATATCCGTACGTGGGGATTTGGGGGGCGTCACAAAAACCATTAGTTTAAATAATGATTATGAACCATTACAACTATTAATAAAAGAGGCTATTAAACGTCACAATGAACAGAAATATTCTTTCATATATATTGGATTAGTGTAAGTGGCTATAAAACCACTCACCAGAAGTAGATTAAATACTTCAGTATTACTCTGTCTTAGAGATGAAAGACACTATAATTTTCATGATTCATTACTTGGCATGGTAGAATCTAGCTTGTTCCAACGCCCAGCTTATTGTAATTGTTACCCTAATTATTCACTTTTATTATTTGATGCTAATATCCCGCATGCTTTAACATTAAATCTTAAAACAAATGATTATCATATAATGAAATGATCGCATCATTTAACTGTAGCATATATGATCCATTATAAACTAATGAAAACAACATTAAAGCCATAAGTTCTTATTACCAGTCCAAAAGGCTATACATTATTATTACAATCTAGCTCACCAAATTCTAGTATACAAATTCTTAAACAAATTAATTGGAATCAAATTACTCTCTCTAATGAATGACAGTTAGAAAATATTATTCCATTACCTAAAATAGAAAATCATTCTAAAAATGATCTAGATTATATAGATAAAAAAATGGAAGGAACAATCCAAATTGCCTTTCAACTTTTTAGAAGATCATTAGCACAGTCACATTATTTGTCACAGCACCATCTAGTTATCATACATCCAAATCTGTTCTTACTTCAATTTCTAGGAATAAATCTCAAAATTTTGACACCAAATCTTAGAATCTGGATACTCAAATCCGGGGAGTTACTCCTGAAAGTATTTTTGATACACTAATATATATTGTTAATCATCCAGATAAAGGATCCACATCTCATAATCTCAAACAAGTAAAAGAACCTTTTTTTCCAAGTTATTCACAAGTACTTGGAGACAATGCTCAAATATACACCCTGAGTAAAGAATAATTTAAAATTAATAAAGAACATCTCAAACAAGATTATATAAAAGAAGAAAATAAACAAAAAAGATTAGTATTTTTTTCAACTTTCACAATAATAAAAAGAGATTATATTCAAGGAAAATATTATGAGTACTTAGAAAATATACAAATTAATATACGTTTCTTTACATGGTTTGAAATATATAAATCAAATCAATTATCAACTATAAATAGGACTACTAATCAATGGATTAAGGAAGAGAATAATCAAATCATTTATGAAGAATATCCTTATTTTGAAACTATTAAATACAACCAAAGAAGTACTCAAATATTAGCATCACCGATAAAGAAATATAATTTTATATTAGAAAATAAAAACACTAATAATATATTCCAACAAAAATAATTATATCAATCTATATTTAAAAACCATGACTAAACAATTAGAAATGATTGAAACCCAAATATCTCCTATCAATCCAACTATTAAAGAAACGAAAGAAACCCATTTATTTATTCCTCAAGAAATTTCATCTCACCTAAAACCCAATTTTTCTAAACTCAAAGATGATTTATTAGAACAAATCTCTAATAAATTAGAAAAATTAAGTATTACTAATACTGCATCTACTTCAAAACAATCTCATATTAATGTATTAAGTAAGACAGACTCACCTGTTTTATCTAATTCTCAAATTAGTAATATTGAAAATCAATTTAAAAATTTAGATTTACAAACAAATAAGATTAGAGGAAATTAAGCTAATGAATATTCAGCTAGGGATTCTAAACATCATGTTTCTATTATTCGTAATTGGTATCTGATGCCTACTACTCCGAATATGCAATTCGAAGAAAGAGAACATATAGTAGGATCTGCTTTTTCACCAGATGTATTATATTACTAGAATATAGATGGATTATTTGAGTATGAAATATTAAATCATTTTCAAGAAATGGTTATGTTTGATAATGTTTATAAAAGTAATAGGAAAACAGATCATTAAGTAGCTCATATTTTGGTTACAAGTTTCATTGACCAATTAAAAGGTTGGTGTGATCATTATCTTTCACATGAACAAAGAATAAAAATATTTAACCAATATAAACATGATGAAAATATGCAAATCATTAAAATATAAAATGGTCAACCATTGGGAGATGTTGTTAATACTTTAATATTTATATTAACCAAGCATTTTGTTGGTGATCCTAATCAATTCAAATAAAGAACTAGTGATTTATTAATTAATTTAAGATGTCCTAAATTATTTAATTCCCGTTGGTATAAAAATGTATTTCTAACTAAAGTTATGATCAGAAATTAGTGTCAACAACCATACTAGAAGGAAAAGTTCATTGCCAGACTTCCATATTACTTTACCCAAAAAGTACGAGAATCATTGGTAAAACTAGATGGTACTATTGATTTTATTAATCTTTCATGTGGTGTTATAATAACTAATATTAATATAACTGGTTTAATTATGTGCAATGATCCAAGATTAAAAAAGCAAATAGATAAAGAAAAGAAATTTGCTAAGAAAGAATTAGGTACATTTTGTGAATATTTTGGTTATACTCCATTATTGACTCCTTCTAAAATAAACAAAAAAGGAAAATGAATTTATAAGAATTGTTCTAACAAAAAATGAAAATATAAAAGACCTTATAAAAAGACAAAAGATAAACAAATATATAGTAAACCTATAAAAATACAAAAAAGTATAATAAAAAGAAAAAACAAATTGTTTATTATAAATATGGAAAAATTGGATATTAAAAGTCAAATTGTAAGGTTAAACAACTTATTAATGAATTAGATATACTTGAAACATTAAAGGAAAAATTATTAAATATTTTTATAATTCCTTCAAGTGAAGAAGATGAAAGCTCTTCGGAAGAAGAAATTTATCAATTAAAAGAATCAAGTCTCTCAGAACAATCTTCTAATAGTAAATCAGAAGACGATGAGGTACATATTTGTATTTGCTTAGATAAAAATAATTGTATTTGTAACAAAACCATTAATGTTCTTACAAAACATGAAGATATTATATTAGAATTAATTGATAAAATTAATGATCCACAAGAAAAAAAAAGATTATTTAGCAAAATTAAAGGATATTTTCACTAATCATACTACTCCAATACCATCATCATATAATTTTTCAGAAATATTAAACAGATTTAAAAAAAAAAAAACTCAAAAAGTCACATTACAAGACTTATAGCAAGAGATTCATGAAATAAAACAAGAAATTTGAAATTTGAAAGCCTATAATATTAAATTAGAAATTTCAAATGAACAATTAATACAAGAAATTATATTATTAAAAATTGATAAAAATATTAATATTCCTGGAAAAGAACAAGGAAAAAGTTTGGCAATAATTATTAATGATGAGACTGTTAACTTTATTAATATTCTTGATAAAATAAATTTTTAAAAATAGTATGCTGAAGTAACAATGTCTATTAAGTATTAGTCAAGAATTTTCTTTTACAACAATTGTCGTATTAGACACAAGAGCAGAATTAAATTGTATATAAGAAGCATTAATACCTTCCAATATTTTGAAAAAAAAAAACATTATCGCAAGCTAATGGAACAAAATTAAATATAAGTTATAAATCATCTAATGCACATATTTGTAATAGTGAAATATGTTTTAAAACAACATTTATTTTAGTAAAAGATATTAACACCAAAGTAATAAATGGAAATTCATTTTTTGTCTTACTTTACTCATTCTTTGTAACAGAAGAAGAAATTTCTACTAAAATATTAGGACGAGAAATTCAATTTAAATCTTTATTTCCTCTGGTTTCAAAAGAAATAAATTCGCTATACGAAGTTTCATTAACCAAAAATAATAATATTTTAATAAAAAATAAGATTAAAAGAAAAGAAAAAAAAATATAAATTTCTTAAAACAAGAATTAAAATATAAAAGAATCGAAGAACAATTAAAATATCCATTCTTAATTCAAAAAATTAATAACTTTAAAACTATAATTGAAAAAGAAGTATACTCTAACTTGCCTAATGCTTGCTGGAGTAGAAAACAACATATAGTTAAATTATCTTATGAAAAAGAATTTTTGGAAAGAATATTTCTAATAAAGCTAGACCAATTCAAATGAACAATGAATTATTGGAATTCTGTAAAAAAAAAAAAAAACTAATGATTTATTATCAAAATGATTAATTAGGAAAAGTAAATCACTTTAGAGTTGTTCTGCTTTTTACGTAAAAAAACAAGCAGAATTAGTACGACGAGTTACTCGATTGCGATTAATTATAAACCATTAAATAAAATATTATAATGGATTAGGTATCTGATTCTCAATAAAAAAAAAAAGATTTATTATCTCATCTTTATGATGCTACTGTATTTTCAAATTTTGATATGAAAATTGGATTTTGGCAAATCCAAATTGCTGAAAAGGATTGATATAAAACAGCATTATAATACCATTTTGACATTATAAATGGAATGTTATGTCATTTGGATTAAAAAATGCTCATAGTAAATTTCAAAATATTCTGAATGAAATATTTACTCATTTCACTTATTTTTCAATAGTTTCCATAGATTATGTATTAATTTTTTCTTCATCCATTGAACAACATCAGAAATATTTACATGCTTTTGTTCAAATTATTAAACAAAATAGATTAGTTGTTTCATTACCCAAAATAAAATTATTCCAAAATAAAATTAGATTTCTTGGACACAATATCTATCAATGAACTATTACACCAATTAATAGAGTAATAGAATTTGTTAATAATTTCCTGATGAAATAAAAGATAAGCAACAATTACAAAGATTTTTAAGAAGTCTTAATTATGTTGTAGATTTTTATCAATCTCTCAAACCATTATGCAAACCATTATTTAAAAGATCAAAAAAGAATCCACCTCCGTGGATAGAAAAGCATACAAACATTATATAACAGATAAAGTCACATGTTAAGAAATTACCATACTTGGGACTCCAACCACCTCATACTTTAAAAATTGTTGAAATAGATGCCTTTGATCTTGATTATGGAGGAATTATGAAATACAAATTATCAAATAATTTTGAACAAATTATTCAATTCTATTCAGGATGCTAAAATCCTACTCAAAATAATTACATTATTATTAAAAAAAAAGAAATTTTAGCTATTGTATTATGTATTTCTAAATTTCAAGATGATTTGTTAAATAAAAAACTTTTACTTAAAATATATTGTAAATTAGCCAATGAAATTTTGATTAAAAATGTAAAAAACATGGCTGCTAAATAAATATTTGCTAGATAGTAAGCTATATTAAGTATTTTTTATTTTGATATTAAACATATTAAAGGAGAATCTAATGCTCTTTCTGATTTTCTATCAGAAGAATTTTTACAGAGAAAATTATGTCTCCTCAAAGTCAAGAATAAAGTCTAAATCTTCTTATGTTAGGTCACCATTTCCTCCCTATCTTTCACATTGTTCTTCTGCTACTCCAAAACCATACACGATATTGGGGACATTACCACAAAATATTAGGCCATCTTACAATCCATTTTCACCATTAACTTCTCATAAATTACCAACCTACTCCAAGGTTGTTTCTTCCTCTTCCTCTACCCCTTCTTAAATCATTAACCCTCTACTATTATCTCAATCTTCTATATCTTCTATTATCATTAAGACTCACTGGCATCAAGTCTTACCTACTGAGTTTAAAATCCAGCACCTCTCTAATTCTTAAAAATTACTTAATGCCTTTTTCTTACCAGACTGACATTATGTTCTACAAAACATTAAGAAAACTCAAAATTTTTATGAATTCATCTTAGTAGATAAGGATTCCATTATTCTCTCTGAAATTCCTTGTTCTCTCCAAACTCAATCTTCTCCACCTTCATATCCAATTATTGTTTTTCACAAAGTCACTATTAAGCAAGTTCTCACTTTGGAACAACGGGAAAAAAGTGCCTATTTAACAAGAAAATTTTCTCAACCTTATTATCCTCTATATTATGATTATTATGATTGCCAGCAAGTATGGACAAAAATGTTTTTTAGACAAAATAAAAATTTACGTCATTCTTGGTTTCTCAATTTTGATAAATTATAGGAAATTAATACATTCCCAGGATGATTTCTACTATGGTGGAAATATTATGGACCTGAACCCCTTCTTTTTCCAATCTCTTTCCAAGAAAGTCTTCAGAATTTTGCTTCACAACATAATTATCCACCCTCCTTAATGCATTGTTCACCACTTTTTTTCTACTTCCTCAAAACAAAATAAAATTGAATTATGAAGTGGGAATATGTCACCAAACCTCATCCTTCTCTAAAAAATATTATGTCTTTAGCCCACCAAATTTATGTTAAATGGTGAGAAAAATACAATTATGATCATGTTTCAAAAATGTTTTCAAAAATTTCCGAAGCCCCTGAAGTTCTAGTCCAACGGAGTAGATTTCAAGCCAATTGGCGTCCATTACCAGCAAAATGGAATTGAAGAAATTAGCTGAGACAATGTCACAACTCTCAAACAGTGATGATGAAGAGGACCCATAGGATAAAACCATATTATCTCCATTACAACAACCTGTATTATCACTAGCTCAACAGGCATCTCCTTCTCAGGACAACCCATCTTATCATCCATTACATCTAATGGACTCTCAAATCCATTTGAACTAGAATGAGCAAATTATGACCCGCAGATTATGTGATTCTTGAAGATTATTCCTCCTTCAATTATTCAACATGACAGATGTCAGAAGTATTATCTCTTCAAAGGATAAAGACAAGTAACTTCATCCATTATCAAGATTATTATCTATTATTCTTATTAGATTATTGTTCAAAGTCAAGACAAGAGTTACCATTCAAAGTCAAGACAAATGAATTTGTCTTTCAAAATTACTGTCTACTAAAAGACAAACCAGTTTGTTTAATTTTAGTTGACGTAGTAGGATAAGAATAATTTTAGTTGACAACAATTATATTATAATATATTACATATATTAATAATCTATTGCATATATTAATAATATAATATATTGTTAATGTATTTGTGGAAATTCAATAAGAAATGTTCGAATGCAATTTTGCTCATGTTCGAACATTACTCATACTAACGTTTGAAAGTTTCGTGTATATAAGCCCAAAACTGAAATGCGAAACGTCATTTTCACGTGTTTTGTTATTATCTCCATGTTCCATCTTTGCACACTGCCACCATCAAACCCAGCCACAACTATCACAAAAAGGTGGGCATCCTTCTTTTGTCCTTTTCCATGTTTTTTTACACGTTTTAGTTCAAAATGTGTATAAACAGAAACCAAGTAGTGGTTGAATTTTCAACTACATTTTCCGGCCATCACAGGTTGCCATTGGCCAAGTGGCCACTGTAGAAAAGCTTCTTGAAGTGTATACTTCATTTCTATTATTGCATTTGACCACTTAGGTTGTGGTTTGCAATTTCAAGAATGACTTAGCCATTCTGTGTCTTAACATTTGAACGTTTCGTTTGAACGTTCGAACATACAACGTTTCAAATACTTAGTCGTTATGCCTTCCACATTCGAACTTGTATATTGTACGTTCAAACATTAATTTTTATGTTGAATGTTAAACATATATGTTCAAATGTTTCGTATGAAAGTTCGAACGTACTACTTTTCAATTTCTTCGTCGTTATGCCTTTCACGTTCGAACGTCTATATTTTACATTCAAATGTTAATTTTTATGTTCAAATGTTATACACATATGTTTAAACATTTCATCCAAACATTTGAACGTACTACACTTCAATTTCTTAGCTGTTATGCCTTTAATGTTTGAACATGTATATTGTACGTTTGAATATTAATTGTTATGTTTGAATGTTAAACACACATGTTTGAACGTGTATATTGTACGTTCAAACATATGTTATATTACGCTCGAATGTTAATGCAGAATATTTTAAAATTAATACGAAAGATGCATAAATTATAGTACTAATATTTTCTTTTCTTTTCTATTTTCAGGAAATTGGGGAGGGAATGAGCAACTCAGGACACTGCTCGAATCGAGGCTCATACAGTTATGGCAGAGCCAGAGGTCTTGATAAACGAGTTCAATAAGCTAAGATGGGAGCAGAAGAGCCTTAGAGAGGTCTTCATCAGTAGAGGCTAGGGAAATATCTACACATTGAGGAAGAATGTATACCCCTTAATGGTTTGAGAGTTCTATATGGAAATGTGCTCCATGCCTCAAGACACATCCTCTCACATCGAGACTGTACGTAGTGTTTCATTCGTGATTTTAGTGGATGTCATTGCCGAGCTCCTCAAGATTCATCGAGTAGTTGAGACATCGACGACAGCTGACTCTCAGACTGGTGACGTGGCCATGGTTCACACATCCACATCTACATACAGCACACTGGATGTAGATGTAGGCACTTTTGTATTATCTACTGACCAGTTGGGCCATCATTAGCCAGAGATGCAAACCGGTTAGAGGTTGAGGGTATTGATTGTAAGGCTCGGGATAATGATCGAGACGAGGATTTCTATATCCTCATCTGGAGAGACCACATGTAGATTAAGAGGAAGAACACCTTCAACCAAATACATCTACTACCTTTCTTCTGCATGTTACAGCTTATTGTTACAACAAACTTGGATCTTGTGGCACATAAGATCACATTCAGTCGAGTTCGGGTACAATTTTTTATACGAGTGGGATGTGGAGATCCCATTGGTTTGCCATTGTGCATCTTTGAGAGGATCCATTACGAAGCAAGCATAATCTCCACGAACAACCTCTTGTATGACATCATCATAAGTTGGCTATTACTTGCTCAGAGAGTGCCACTCTAGCTGGAGGAGTGGGTCACAGATCAGATGACCCCCTCGACATGAGCACACATCGACGTAGCATTGGATAGGGGAAGGGGCATGCTCGACATCATCTAGCCTTATAGCAAATCTAGTTCCTCTGACCCAATCCAGGCCAGGTGTGGGGAGTAGTAGTCAGTAGCCAATGAGTACATTTGTAGGAGATGCATGGCCTGCTTGTGTTGATGCAGTGATCTCACAGCTGACTACGCATATCGATCAACAGATCGTGATTGTAGAAAAGTCTATCATCGAGATAGCCCATCGTGTAGATATCACATTGATTGAGCTAAAATATTAAATATTTTATATATTTAATACCAATGTATTTAAATTGCTTCGTGACATTATTATTGGTTTTAGATGAAAAAATGGTTAATAGGTATAAATTTGGGTTGTGATTTAAATTCATTAATATGATGGTTTATACTTAAAGTTATAACCTCTGATTTAATTGAGCGATATTTCTTCACATGAGTAATGTTTTTCTTTGATATTATATTTTTACTTTTTTTTTGGTTTTCTATTTTTTTTTTTTTTTGTTTCTTTTCCTTATTTTTATTCTTCCTTTGATTTTATAATTTCAAACTGTCTTTAGATAAAATATATGCAATTTTAGCACATGATCAGCTTAATTTTGGACAGGAAACCAAAGGAAAAACACATGCACATGGTTAAGTGGGACCCACTCATTATTTTATGGATGACACTTACTTTTTCCTTTTTGTTTCTATACATTTATTACATGTAGGAAATTGAAAGACAAATCTTATATGGGACCCATGCATGGAATAAAGAAAAGAAAAGTTGTTCTGGAAGCACATGGATTTTGGAAGCAAAAGCACACACGGTTATTACATTTCAACCATCACGTAGTGGATTTTGCAACAATAAAAGAAAAGGCTAACCTTTTCATGTGCTGAGGATGAAATTACGGGGTGTCACATAGCAGGTTTTGGAGAGATTAGAGGAGTGATTCACGGAGAGGGCAGCTGAGGAAACTCAAAACAAAAAGAGAGCTTTGGTGAGAGAAAGAATAAAAAGGGACTTATGGGGACTGAACGAAGGAGCTGACAAAGAGGAAGGAAAGGAGAGAGAGGAAGGAAAAGACAGAGCCGAAGGAAAAGAAAGAGGGGAGGCTGATTCCTGGTGAAAGAAGCTGGACGTCGGGAGTTTTTCTTTTGAGGATCTATTTTCTCTCACCTTTGCTCTTGTGTTCAAATTATTTTTCAATATTATTTTTTGTTTTATTTTAGTTTACTGATGGAGAATATCTTTTTGATTTCCATGACTCTTGTGATAAACATGGTTGGCTAAATCTTTTGTACTAAGGTTAGAGTTGAAGTCTAATAAGTTAGATATTGTTTCCAATCAACGATAGTATTTTTATTGTGAGTTTGATCGATTGAATGGTTTTATTATTAGAAACTTTGATTATCTATATATTTATTTTGATCCATTGTGATCTCTGGATACATTGGATGCTTGAAGAATCCCTGTAATTTTCAAATGAATTTGTGAATGTTTTAATCATCAATTGTTTATGCTTAATCTTTAGTGATAAATTTTCTTGATCTTAAATGCTAAATCTTCCAATTAAATGGAATTATTATTCTAGTTTAATTGAAGTAAATCGATCGGAAACAATATTCTAAATTATTAGACTGATCCTCGAAACCTTAGTCATTCTCCATATCAGTTTATTTTATCATTTTAGTTTTATTCTGTTACGTTAAAAATCTTCATCTCAGTAATTTTCTTGTCTACTTGATTGCACGTTCATTTTAGTAATTTATTTTTTTTGTTTGAGTTTATTTTCTTCATCACATAAGTCTCAATCCCTATGGATTCGACCATGTTAGGTACTACAATACCTGTATACTTGCAGGTAAAACTGCACTAAACTTTTGGTTCACTAGTTTGAGTCAAAGTTTAGGCACAACAAGTTTTTGGCGCTGTTGCCAGGGATTGCAACTTGTGATAATAATTTTTTTAAGAAAAGAAAAAAAAAATTATTAATCAAAAAAATTTATTAATCTTTTGCTAACTTTCTCGTATTTTTTTTGCAGGTACGATTTTTGTTATTTTGACGGGAAAAGAATCAAGTAACATTGCTTTCATATTCATATCATTTTGTAATCTCGTTCCATTTTTTTTTATTTTTTTTATTTTACTTTCTTGCTTGTTTTGCATTTAGTTTTTAGAATAGAAGACTTTAGGTGGTGCATGCATTAATTATTTTTGAGACCTATCCATACCTTTTAGTTTTTGGATGTGCTTGAGCCTCTATGATGAATGATCTCGTGGCAATATGATCAAACTAGTAGATTGAGGAAAGAGAAAATTGTTTTAAAAGAATTGGTTAATAGGTTGTCTGGTGATTTTAAAAATTCTCATTCTAATACCATGGTTGACAATTATAGTGTTCATGATAAACTCGAAAATGAGGAAGCTCAAAATAATCCACCAATGAGAACTTTGCGTGAGTATTTGCAGCCAACAATGACAAGTATTCCATCTTGCATGATTTTTCCTACGAATATGGGGAATTTTGATTTAAAATCGGGAGTAATTCAATTATTTCCCAAGTTTCATGGCTTAGACTCAGAAAGTCCTTATTTGCATCTGAAAGAATTTGAAGAGGTTTGTACAACTTTACAAAACCAAACTGTCAACGATGATGTTGTTAGATTAAAATTGTTCTCATTCTCTTTGAAAGAAAAATCTAAAAATTGGCTAAATTCCTTGAGACCAAGATCTATTGGCACATGGCAAGAAATACAAAGAGAATTTTTGAAAAAGTTTTTTCCTGCTCATAGGACCAACACTCTTCGCAGAAAACATTGTGAATTTTTCTCAAAAAGAAAATGAAACATTTTTTCAGTGTTGGGAGTGTTTTAAAGAATTATTGCTAACTTGTCCACATCATGGCTATGAGACTTAGCGCACCATTAGTTTTTTCTATGTATGTTTAACATCTCAAATGCGCCAGTTTGTAGAAATAATGTGTAATGGTGAATTTTTAAATAAAGATCCTGATGATGCTTGAGACTATTTTGACCAATTGGCTGAAAATGCCCAATCTTGGAACAACACATATCGTTCTGATCGGTCAAATAAGCCCAAGCTCAATGCCATGTCTCACGAGGGTATGTATGTCCTTAAAGGAAATAATGATGTGAATGCTAGGATAACAAGTTTGACAAGAAAAGTCGAGGCCATGGAACTTAGGAAGGTAAATTCGACTAAGGCCATTGAAAAAGAAGAAGAGAATTGTGGCATATGTGAGATTAGTGGACACCTAACTCAGGATTGTCCAACAATCCCTGCTTTTAAAGAGATGTTGCACAAACAAGCAAATGCCATGAATTCTTATAGGAGACCATTTTCTTCCCCTTTAGTTGGAGGAATGAGTCCAATTCAAATCAAAATCCTCAAGGGCCTTTTTCTTCTACTACTTATGTGCCTCCACATAAGAAAACCCTTGAGGAGACATTACAAACTTTTATGCAAGGGCAAGCCAATATTAACACTCAGACAATGCAGGTCATTAATGAGATGAGAAGTTCCATTAGCGACTTGACTTCCGCATTGCATGCTCAAGAAAAGGGTAAGTTTCCTGCTCAACCTCAGCCGAATGCCAAAGGGAAATTTGAGGTAAGAAATTCAAATTCTTCTGATTCAAAATTTGAACATGCCAAGTCCATCACCACTCTACGCAATGGAAAAATAATAGATAAGAGTTTTTCAATGACAGTTGATGAGACCAAAAATTCTTTAAATTCTAAGAGTGATGGTGAACTTGACAAGGTCGAGCTAGATATGCCTGTGAAAGCCCCAATACCTGCCCCATTTCCCCAAAGGTTGCAACATTCTCACAAATTGGTTCAAAATGCTGATCTTCTTGAGATTTCCAAACAAGTAAAAATCAACATTCCTTTATTGGACGCCATTAAACAGATTTCATCGTATGCTAAATTTTTGAAAGATCTGTGTATAGTGAAGCGTACAATGAAAGTGCAAAAGAAGGCATTCCTCACAGAACAGGTAAGCGCCATCATTCAGAACAATTCTCCTCCAAAATACAAAGACCCGGGTTGTCTAACAATTTCCTGTGTGATTGGAAATTTTAAAATTGAAAAAGCTTTACTTGACCTTGGAGCTAGTATTAACCTCCTACCCTACTCAGTATATGAGCAATTGGGTCTGTGTGAACTTAAACCCACCAAGGTAACACTCCAACTTGCTGACCATTCAATAAAAGTACCGAGATGGATAGTTGAGGATGTGTTAGTGAAAGTAAGCAAATTTTATTTCCCAGTGGATTTTATTGTTTTGGACACAGAACCTATTTTTGATGTTTGCACTCAAATTCCTATAATTTTGAGTACGTCATTCCTTGTGACCTCAAATGCTTTAATAAATTGTAGGAGTGGTGTGATGATAATTTCTTTTGGCAACATGACTTTGGAGTTGAATATTTTCAATATTTGTAAACAACCTGGTGATGATGATGATGTGCATTAAGTAAATTTGATCCAAACTCTTGTTCAAAATAAATTTGATTTGTCAATTCTTTCTAACCCTCTTAAGGCTTGTTTGGTTCATGGTAAAAATTTTGATGATGATTCCGTGCTTGCATCTATGAATTTTTTGCTAGAATCTACTCCTATAATGGATACTGATAAATGGAGGACACGTTTTGAGGAATTGCCACCTCTTGATGTCGTGTCCCTCCCCTCAAGTGTGCAAACACCAAAACTCGACTTGAAACCTCTACCTGCTGATCTCAAATATGCATTTTTAGGCCAAGCAGAGACATTACTAGTTGTCATTTCCTCAAAACTGGATGAAATTCAAGAGAAAAAATTAATTGGTGTTCTCATTGAACACAAAGAGGCAATAGGATGGACCATAGCTAATATCAAATGTATCAGTCCTTTGATTTGTAGCCACGTAATATATCTAGAGGACAGTGCTAAACCCTCTAGAGAGATGCAACATAGACTGAAACCCAACATGAAAGAGGTTGTCAAAGTGGAGGTATTAAAACTTCTGGATGTAGGGATCATTTACCCTATTTCTGACAGCAAATGGGTTAGTCCTACGCAAGTGGTACCTAAGAAATCTCGTGTGACTGTAGTTAAGAATGTTGATAATGAATTGATCCCAACTAAAGTTACTACTGGTTGGCGTATGTGCATTGACTACAGAAAACTAAATTATGTCACCAGGAAGGATCATTTTCCTCTACCATTCATGGATCAAATCATTGAACGTGTAGCGGACCATAAATTTTATTGTATCCTAGATGATTATTCTGGATATAACCAAATTGAGATTGCTCATAAGGACCAGGAAAAGACCACTTTTACATGTCCATTTGGTACCTTTGCATATCAAAGGATGTCATTCAGACTTTGTAATGCTCCTACTACATTTCAAAGATGCATGATAAGCATATTTAGTGACATGGTAGAGCGTTTTGTTGAAATATTCATTAATAATTTTTCTATTTTTGGTAATTGTGTGAAGAGTAAGTAAAACATGTTCAAACATAATTGTCGTTCGAACGTTAGTTATGTGACGTTAGAATGTTACAATGTGGTCAGTTTCAACGTTAGTTTATAACTCGTTCTAACATTGAGTTAGTAACAATCATGTACAAGCCTACATTTGCACGTTGTATGCCATATCTTCGAACGTAGTTTCTTTTGTTTGAAGGTTTATACGTTTGAACATTTGCAATTGCATATTCTAACTGAATTATGTTCGAACTTCATTTTGAACGTTAAGGTTAAGTTTGAACAATATTGCATGTTTACATTCGAACATAAAATATATAAGAAATATGTAAAATATATTATATATTCGAAATTATCCAAATTGAATGATGCATAAACACATAGAAAAAACATAAAATTGTTTTAAAAGCTTATGGTATAAAATAAAAATACTCAACATCATTTTTTCTTATTCTTTCAAGCTTTGCGATTCTGCTGCAGGGACATTACGCATTTCATCTGCATCATCATCTCTCTCTGAATTTGTTCTTACAATTAAACACATCTTCTTTCATCCAGCTTCTGCAAACTCATTTACAGCTCTGACTATTATGACAATTTATCCTTAAACTCTTGTTTTCTTGCCTTCATTTGCTTAATTTTTAGGCATGTAGCATTCAAATCTTTTATAAGATTATTAGCACTTGAACCTGAGGTTGTGGATGTTGAACCGAGATGTTTGAAAGAACGTTCCATTCCTCTCACATAACTAGACTTGGTCTTGAGAACCTAGGTAAATATGTTAATGTCAGTAGGATATGATTCTTCAAAAGTAGACTGCAACTCAATCATTTCCTTCTACAAGAATGTCGGGAGTAATTAGTAAGAGATTAAAAAAAAACGAAGTGATTAATAATGAGTCTGATATTTCAAAAACTGAATTTGAATTATGTAATTTTCTTTGGCTACAAGATCAATCCACTTGCTGTTGGCATCAGTATGGGTCATAGCATATACCTAAATGGGGGAGAAATTGTATGAATCCTCATGCTTCTAATTAAACATCTTAGTAAAAACATATTACCACTTAATTCATAAACTAACCCACAAAAAGATATAATAATTAATTCTATTTTCAATGCAAGAAGTTGGGATAACCTCGAACCCACCCGATGGTGGATCATCAAATCTGATCTGTGCATTGATAGAACTCAAGTGCTACATGAAAAATTAACAAAGTCAAGTTATATATACCTTATGAAATCATCACATAATTTAAATGATTTTCAAAAAAAAAAATTAATTACTTGATAATCAGGGATTGAAAAAAGTTCACAACACTTCTTCTAAACAAATTCTCGGACTTGGGATGTGCTTAGAAATTTTAAGCATAATGGCTCAAAAATGCCAAACATACTAGTTCAACATACTGGCTTGAGCATACTTGCTCGAAAGATGCCAAGCTCAAAAATACTGAGCATACTGGCACGGAAAGACCAAACATTCTGGAGCGACAATGCCGAGCATACTTGCTCAAAGAAAGCTCGAAAATACGTACCAAGCATATTTGCTGGAAAACACCGAGTATACTTACTAGAAATACCGAGCACTCTCTCTCGAGAATATCGAGCATAAACACTTGAAACTATCAAGCATACTTGCTCAAAAATACTGAGTATACTTGTGTACTTGCTTGGAAATATCGAGCAATTTAGTCGGAAACGAAAATTGTTGTTGTGTAGAGGGACTCCAGATATGTTGGGAATGATGGACCACATGAAGACAGAGGGAGTCCCGAGAGAATAATAGAAAAAGTGGCACCGAGATGCAGCCTAAACCTTGGTTGTCAGACTAGGCACTAGAGTAATAGTCGATAAGGCTTACTACTTTTACTTATGCAGTAAGACTCATAGCACTATAAATAGGGGGAACGGTGGTAACTAAAGAGTATTTTATTGAGAGAGTTGAAGCCGAGGTGTGAAGCGAGCAAAAAGCAGAGGTAGAGAGAACCAGTGAGAGTAGGCGAGGCAAAGGGAGAAAAAAAGGGAAAGAGGAAAAACACTCCGACAATTATTAAAATTGATTTATCAACATAATTGGAAATTCTCAGTTCTACAAGCTTGTGGATTATTTATTCATTATTAATTATTATATTATGAATCTGACTAACAATTTGCTTATTGATTTTATTTTAGATTAATGACTAATAGTTGAAATAGTATTTGTTTTTGTAATGCTTAATTATTTTCCTTACTACATATGTTTACTAATTATTCTAATAGCTGAAAATGTTTAAAATTGGCAAGTTTTTGTCCTTTTCCCATCACTTATTAAATTGCACTTACAAATTATATTGCTTTAACCATATCTCTATAGCAAGCTATATGTTCGAGCAAATGACATTGCTCTAAGATGTTCGACCAAATGACATCTTGTGCCTTGCAATGGTGTTCACGAATTGATGTCATCGTGGACGCCATTTCGAAGCACAAGATGTTGAGATTTATGGACGCTTATTCAGGCTATAACCAAATCCAAATGCACCTACCAATGGCTAATCAACCGGATGTTTAAAAACCAAATAGGATTAACCATGAAAGTTTACATAGATGATCTGTTAGTTAAAAACAAAGAGCCCACCTAACATCTGCCTGACCCAAGAGAGGTAATCACAGTACTACGACGGTACAAGATGAAACTGAACCCATCAAAGTGTACGTTTGGAATAGGCTCAAGTAAGTTCCTGGGGTTTATTATGTCAAAAAGAGGAATTGAAGCCTAGCCAAAAATTGAAGCAATCTTGAACATGAAGCCGCCAAGGAACCTAAACGACATGCAACGGCTGGCGGGAAGAGTAGTAGCCTTGAACAGGTTCCTATCTAGATCCACAGACAAATGCCTCCCCTTCTTTAGGGTATTACAGAAGGTACACCCCTGGAAATAGAAGTGTGACAAATCTTTCCAAAAGCTGAAGCAGCATTTTACCAAAGGCATTGGCGAACTTTGTCGCTAAGTTGTTAGGTTTCCCACTAGAAGTGGTCTCCACCCCGACAGGAAAACCGTGGACCCTTTATGCAGATGCCTCCTCTTGCCATATTGGTGGAGGGGTAGGAATCCCCATAATTAGCAACAAAGGGTAGGAGCATCGCTACATGGCGATGCTCATGCTCAAAACCACCAACAATGAAGTAGAATATAAGGCACTTGTAGTAGGGTTCTTAGTAGTCGAAGCATTGGGGGAGATCGAGATAGAGGTGAAGTCGGACTCACAGGCAATAGTCAAACAAGTGTTGGGAACATACGCCACCAAGGAAGAAAAATAGAAAAAATACTTTACTCAAGTCTAGGAGGCGCGCGACCGATTTTCATATTTTAGCATAGCTCAAGTGCCTGGAGAAAACAATGCAGTGACGGATAAGCTAGCACGTACAGCTTCAAGGATAGAGGACTCCCCTCTCCCCTGGGACATCGAGAAGAGAATAACAGAAGTCCTGGCAGTAGGACCAAAAGTTTGTATCTTAGGCAGCAATGACCTCAAGTGGGCCGGTGACATCATCAAGTACCTCGATGCAGGCTAACACCTTGAGGGGAAAGAGGAGGCAAGAAAGATAAGAAGAAGGGTTGCAAGATTTGTAAAGGTGAATGGGGTCTTCTACAAGAGGGGTTTTGCCACCCCCTACTACAATGCATCTCATCGCAAGAAGCATACTACGTTCTAGCTAAAATACATGAAGGGATATGCAGAAACAACTCTAGGGGAAAGTCATTGGCCATAAAAGTGGTGAGGGCAAGCTACTATTGGCCTAATACACACAGAGATGTTAAAAAATTTGCAAAAAAGTTTGTCAAGTGTGAGATGTATGCACCAATATCACACAACTCCCCAGAGGAGCTAACTTCCATGACCGCACCTTGGCAGTTCACCCAATGGGGGGATTTGACCTAGTTAGGCCCTTCCCGCCTCGGAAAGGTGGAGTCAAGTTCATGATTGTAGCAGAGAACTACTTTACGAAGTGGGCGAAAGTAAAACCTTCAGCGACCATCACGACCATAGATGTGATGAAGTTCTTGTGGAAAAATGCCATTTGTCAATACAGAATTTCACAAAGCATAATCTCAGACAATGGGTGACAATTTGATTCAGAGCATTACTGGGAGTGGTGTGTCAAGCTAAAGATATGGGTCAAATATTCATCTCTAGGACACCCACAAGTGAATGGACAGGCAAAGGCTAAGAACAAAGCATTGCTGGGAATTCTGAAGAAGAAACTCACAGACAAGAAAAGGGAATGGACAAAAGAACTACCAGGAGTATTTGTGGGCCTACATGACCTCAGTAAAGTCCCCCATAGGGTAGATCCCAGTCACCTTGGCATACGGGAGTGTAGCAGTACCCCCCAAGGAGGTTGGTCTGCCAAGTTTCCAAATTTGCCATTTTTCAATGCCCAAGAATGATGAAGCTGTGGAAGAACACCTCAACCTTCTAGAGAAAGAGAGAGAGGCAGCTGAAGTCAGGATGATACATGACAAGAAAAGGGTAGAACATTATTTCAACAAGAGAGTCAGACGCAAGACATTCAAGATGGGAGACCTAATGCTAAGAGAAAGCGGGGTCACCACCAAAGAAAAGGGCAAGCTTGAACTCTAATGGGAAGGACCCTACGTGGTAGTGGCCAACCATAGGGCAAAGAGCTACAACACCCATAGAATGCGAAACACTTGAAAAAAATTCTACCCTAGAATATGTTAATTTCTTGATTTGTTAGAACTCCAGTATTGAATTCTTGATTATGTTTTGTAGTAAAAAAAGTGTTTGTTTTGGGCAAGTGCTGACTCCCCCAAGGAAAAAGGGCTCGGTCAACAAACCATGCTTAAACACCAATGACGAGTACAAAGACTCATGATGCCAAGGAAAAAGGGCGTGGAGGTCAACGGACCACGCGATGCTTAAACACCATTGACGAGTCTAAAGACTCGCGGTGCCAAGGAAAAAGGGTACAGAGGTTAACAACCACACGACCCTTAAACACCAATGACGAGTGCAAAGACTCACAATGCCAAGGAAAAAGGGCACGGAGGTCAACAGGCCACATGACCCTAATACACCAATGACGAGTACAAAGACTCATGTACCAAGGAAAAAGGGCGCAAAGGTCAATGGACCACACAACCTTTAAACACCAATGATGAGTACAAAGACTTGTGGTGCCAAGAAAAAAGGGTGCGGAAGGCAACAAATCACACAATCCTTAAACACTAATGACTCGTGGTGCAAAGGAAAAAGGACGCATAGGTTAACAAACCATGTGACCCTTAAACACCAATGACGAGTACAAAGACTTGCAGTGCCAAGGAAAAAGGGTGTAGAGGTCAAAGGACCACATGACCCTTAAGCTCCAATGATGAGTCCAAAAACTCACAGTGCCAAGGAAAAATGACGCGGATTTTAATAGACCAAGTGACCCTTAAACACCAACGATGAGTACAAAGACTCATGGTGCCAATGAAAAATGGCGCGGAGGTCAACAAAGCATGCAACCTTTCAACACCAATGTCAAGTACAAAGACTTGCAGTTCAAAGGAAAGGGCCATGAAAGAAAACAATGACAAGAACAAAAACAAGCAACTCGTAGGGTAAAAAGAAAAAGCCTCATGAAATCAAAGCAAGTGTAACATTATAAAAGCCAAAATTGGCTAAATTTTCCCAAAATGCACAGGCACAAAAGGCAACTTCAAAAGTGTTCATATTATTTACAGAAGGCTATTACAAACACAACAGTGGAAGACAACTATTACAAAAGACTAAGTGCTAGGGTAGTCATAATGTGGAGGTGGACGAGGACTTCCAAAGGCATCGGGCATCGTGTCTTGACCAAAGGCGTCAACAAACTGACGCGAGGTAAGGTTTAAACATCTCCAAATCTAAGCACCACAAATCAATACGGCGATTGGCCAACAAGTGTGATCTAAGCCACAATACGCCAGCCCCATTCCTATAACCAAAATCACAATCCCTAATGCCAAGCATCGATGCTAGCTAAGGGTGAAGGTGAACAAGTTCCTCCCTCGCAGCCGCCAAGTAAGACTCCAACATCTTAAACTGCTGGGTCCTTTCCTTCAGTCGAGTATCCTTGTGAAGAAGCGCTTAATGGATCTTCCTCTACTGTTCGTCCACATTGGCGCGACTTTTCTTGTAATTCTCGTGCTGTTTGGTCAGCTCCTCTAGAGTGTCGCGCACCTTAGTGAGATCAAGGTTAACTTGCCGCTTGTTTTCCTCTAAGGTTGCTAACACCTTCTCGAGTTCAAAGCAATGCCAATGGGAACTAGACAACTCCTAGCTAATGAAATTCAGCTCCTTTTGGAGGTAGAGAATTCAGAATGAGCACGACTATGCTCTGACTCTAACTTCCTCCTAGAAAGGAAAAGTTGAGCTCTAGCAGAGTCACCCTTTGATTCTAGCAATCCCAATGCGATGTTTTCCAGTGCCTTCGCCTCGCTGGTGCGGTGAAGTTCATCATGAAGGTGGAAAACCTCGTCACGAAGAATGTCCAAGTCACCTACTAGAGAGTGCACATAGCCATCCACTTGCTTGAGCAGGGTCTCTAGCTCTACCCTCTCAGCCTTCTATTTCTCAAATTCCCTCTTGGCGTAGAAAGAAAAGACACACCTATAGCGAACTTCATCCTCCAAGTCAATGCGATCTGCCAAGATTCAAGCTGCAAAATCATCAACACCCTACAAAAACAAAACCAAAGAAAGTTAAAAATTAAAAATTAAAAAATAAAAAGAGAAGAAGAGTCAAAGGTATCCCAGAAAGGAAATTCCTTAGCTGATTAACCATGCTGCTGACAACTTCATCCCTAGTAGGACCAGAGGAGGTGGAAGCACCTCCTCGCACCTCCCCATCATCCCTTGCCTCAGGACCATAGCGGGGACCAAGGGAGAAAGCCTTAGGAGACGCCGCCACTGAACCCGCCACAATCCCAGGGGCCTTACCCAAATCTCCCACCTGGCGAACAACAT
Source organism: Carya cathayensis (assembly GCA_011037825.1). NCBI lineage: Eukaryota > Viridiplantae > Streptophyta > Magnoliopsida > Fagales > Juglandaceae > Carya > Carya cathayensis. Next base: position 403,034 of record QGSO01000287.1, on the reverse strand, counting down.
CATTATAGGCAAGTTCAACATCCCTCATATTGATGTCCTCACTCGCGAGACCATCTAGAGGAACACCTTCCTCTAGGAGAGAGGACTCAATGTCATCCCCAAAGGAGGAGGGAAAAGGATAGGGGATAGAAACCTGATTGTCACCAACGCTTAGGTCAAGTGGAGGAGTCTCTCTCCCCGAGATGGTAGTGGGCAAAGAGTGGAGAGTGAAACTTTTTCCCTCACTCTCTTCTTTAACTTTTTCTATAATATGAGCTTTGCCACCCTTCTCTCTGCCCTGGACACCACGATCACCCAGGGCACCATCTTCACTTCCTGAAGTTCCCTCATAGGCTTCCCAGTCAGCGAGACTCAACGAAAAGGCAACGTCGACATCCACCTTGAACTCATCGTTTTCCTAGGGCAAATCAGAATCTTCTAATGTGGGGAATTCAAAGGTCGAGCTAGACGCCGAATCAAGCTGTTGAGAAGGAAGATCAAAATCAAAATCAATCATCAAGTTAGAAAGAGCTTGACTCATTAAGCCCTCAAAGTTGTCAAGACCTGGAGAAGGCGCTCATGTTGGTGAATGATTGGGGGCAGAAAGCAAGGTACCCTGAGGTTGATTAGCCACAAGGGAGGCTCCAACACCTATACCCAAAGCCCTCCTCTTCGCTATGGGAGAAGGCGTATCCATACTAGTATGGTGAGAGCACTTTTGTGAAGGCTTTGGAGTAGACCTAGAGGAAGGTTTCATTGGGGGAGATTACACCACATACTTGGTTAAGAAGAGGAGACCTTTGACCTTCGAGTGATTAGGCATTACCAAGAAACGGTCAATATTGGTGGGTAAGCTGGCATAAGGGCCTCAGTCTAGATGGCATCTTCATGATCAACTGACCAAGCGGCAACCATGTTGACACGGGATCCTCTCATTCAAACAAAGGTTCCAAAGCTGCCACCAGGCCTTTCTCATCAAGAACTTTACTCTATGAGGCTCTAATAAGGAATTCCTAATGCATAACCTTTGAATTAGGAAATTCTCAACCAACACTAGAGACCAAGAAAAACTTCCTCATCCAGTGCTTGGCATTTGAATGGTGACCCTCAAAACTGGCCAACAATTCTTAATTCAAAAACTGCAAATGTTGCTTGGAGAGCTCCTTAAAGAATCAAACACCAAGAACTCTCGGGCGATTAAATCTGGGTATTCTTCCCTAGCTGGTTCCAAAACCATACAAACACGATGCAAAACAAAGAAGAACCTACCACGCGTGAGAATGGAGTTACGTAGGGGCTAGCTAAAGAAGATCAAGAACATCGTGTACTGGGTGACATAAAGGAAATCGCAAACTGCGAGTTAGGGTGCAAATAGGAAGAGCAACCTTTTCAACAAACCCTTCTTCATCAACACAACCACGGTGAGGGAGTTCCAAGAGTATTGAATATGGGATCCAGTAGGCATTGAGCAAATTCGCCAAGTCCCTAGTAGTGAAGGTGGAATGCCACCCAAAACCTTAGAAGCATGGGATTTATTTAACAAAAGAAAACTCTGGGACAACAAGGGTTTGTGATGTGTTTTGTTGGTCCATGAGGATGATGAAGAAGCAAAGGGAAAAGGGAAATGAGAAAGTGAAAAAGTAGAGGGAAAGAAAGTGATAGGGGAGATTAGGGTTGCAGATAAAGAAGTCCAGATAGTGGGGTCTCAAGAACGTAAAGAAGAAATCGGGAAGAAAACGGAAAATGGGAAGAAGTAGGGAAATGAAGAGTAGGTGATAATGGCAGATCATCATTATTAGACTAAATTCCTGCCTCTTGGTAAGTGGAAATGATGAGCAAAGTAATAAATGGATCAGTGGGGTAGTCCATAGGTCTAAAACCCCCAACGGGGTAGTCTAGGGTCACAAACGTCCTTTGTTGAGTAAAGCATGATATTTACAAATCCTTCATTGGTGAATTCCCCATGCTTACATGCAAGAGGAATTGACTGGGTAACTGGATGAGTTAATATTGGTCTGGCACAAACTAGGGCTCAAGGTCTATCATACATAAAGGATAACTATTCAAATAAGTTGTGTGGTCTAACACAGGTCCTAGCCGCCTTGATTATTAGGAGGATAAGCCTTCAACTTATAAATATGATGACATGGTGATTAGATAATTCTTATACATCAGGGATAACGTGTCTAATGGCTAAGCATTGTGCAAAGTTGATCAGTTTATGGTACTCATCTAATGTTCTCCATGCCTATATATAGAGGTAACATGTAACGTTTGAATCATTTGATTGAGCATTCTTGAGTTTTTATCCTTCACTTATTGTTGACGTAGGCATCGGAGGTGTCACAGGCACACTGTGCCGCCTATGTAACGATTTGAAGGTTAACGATCCTGCCCTGTGGTGGGACACGTCCTTTACACTAGGCACCAACCAAACTTGAAGCACGAAGTAAGTGTGTCATGTGCTAGTCCTGAGTGTATTTTGGGATGCCTAGGTTCCTAAAGTTGCAATAACTTTTAGCTAAACTACTATACTCACCTAGATTTTGCTCATGTAACCCTTGTTCACCTAGAACCTTGTTCGCTTATTCCCTATTTGCCGGAGTTACACTTTACTCACCCAATAATTTACTCACTAATACTCACTCACTTGTCACCTTGCTCGCCTAATACATCACCCGTTTAACACCAAACTTATCAAGTACATTACTCACCTAGTCCTCTACTCACCTAGTGTTGTTAAACTTATCAAGTACATTATTCACCTAGTCCTTTACTCATGTAGTGTTTTCTCACCCAATATGTTGCTCACCCAATGTTATGTTTGCCTAAAGTCATACCCGCCAAATGGTTTACTCATTTATCATTTTATTTGCCTAAAAGCATACTCATCCAAAGATTCACTTACTTACCCCTTACCTGCCTAATACTCTATTCATCAAGGTCATTACTCGCCCAACATCTTGCCCGCTTATCACCTTGCTCACCCAAAACTCTTATCTAACTCATTATTCACTTGGTGCTTGCTTGCTCGGTATACTCTTCTCTTGTTAACTCATTCATCTTGTACTCAATTGCTCTAACTTTGTTTGCCTTGTTTATTTCCTTGCTCGCATCCTAGATTCTTCTACCTAGTATCTAGCTCATCCAATACTTGCTCACCTCATGTCCGTCTAATATTTTGTTCACCTAGTAGTTGCTCACTTTGTTGCTTGCCCATATAACACTTGCTCACCTGGCCTATTGTTTTACCCACACAATACTTGCTCGTTTGATACTTGCTAGCTAAGACTATTGCTCACCTCATGTTTTGCTTGCCAACACTTTGCTTGCCTGAGAAAATTGTTGCCTAACTTCTCATTCACCCAGAACATTACTCACTTGATGCTTGCTTGCCCAATGTTTTCTCCTCACTTGATTTGGTACTTTTTCTCCATTCAACTCTCCATTTACTAGGTACCTCGCTTGTTAGTCACTGTTTCTCTTGTTCTACTCCTTATTGGCCCAATACTTTGCATGGTGTTATCCTAAATGAGTTTTGGTCATCCGCCCCTCAATTGTAACAAATCTCCTCAAAAAGTTATGAACAAAATGCTCATCTAATACCAGACATCATGCTCGCCTAATACCAAATAGAAAATTTTTAACGTAAATGTGCCCCAACCATCCCTTCTCTAAATGTAAAAAGGTCTCCTAGAAAAGTTAAAGATTAAAATTGCCACTAACTAGTATGTTCTCTTAGGGTGCTTGTCAAGGTTCTCACATATTAGCCCTCAATAGCCCCAATATAGTGATTCCAACCCCTCCATCATGAAATGAGTATCCAAACTTTCCTATGGAGGATTTGTCCCATAACGTGAGGGATCTTAGTGGAATTTATCCATAAGAAGGGTAAGTGTGTTTCAACTACCATCCAGAATGGAAAATTTTGCTATGTAACCCTCTTATGTCTGAAAACATATTGTTTTATTTTTTCGACCATTTTGTCACGTAAGAAACAATCCATTTTTTAAGTTTAGTACATCCTATTGACTAGATACAATTTTCTTAAAATATTGGCTTCCATTAGCCACTCATGCAACATGCTCACCACTAGGTGTGCATTACAGAATATAAGTGCTCGCTAATTGACGAGCAATGTAAGGAAGGATAATGCTCGTCAATTCTATGAGAAAACATAAGAGTGATAGTGCTAGAGTGGTAGGCAAGTATTATGAGGTTTAATTACTCACCACTCGATGAGCAATGTAGGAAGTGATAGTGCTCTCCATCTCGATGAGAAATAGAGCCTGTGTAATAGTTGTGTAATATTGTTAGGAGTGTAAATCGTTTGGTCCGGTTTGGTGAGGATGATAGATCGAAATATTTGGTCCATCATTTTTCTAGACCGAATCGGACCGATCACCCATAGTGGACTAGGCCAAACTATTAGCCATTGGTCCAATCGATCTATACCAGTTTGAGCCAGTTTCAAATGGGGGCTCAATCATATGAAGTATACAAAAAAGTCTACAATGTGTATTTTCAGCCCATTAGTATTAAAAAAAAAAAAACCCACAAAGTTTATAATTTTGAATAATACAACTATTTAACTTTATTTAAACCTTTCTTACTTAAAAATAGCCTAAAAAGCTTGTTCAAATGATCAAAATTATCCATATCCATCCATTCTCCATAATAAAAGTTAAAAACTTAAAAAAAAATTAAGAAAATCAAATTGAAAAGGAAATGAAAAAAATATATATATATATATAAATTAGCCATATCTCTCCATGAAGGTTAGTAATCATCATAATAAAATTACAAACAAAAAACAAAATAATTTTTTTAAAAAAAATGCAATATGATGTCCAAACACCAAGATTCCAAATAAAAGAAAAAAACCAAGAAAGAAAATGATAAAATATACTTAAAAATTATTATAATCCATCTAGCCATAAACAACCTACTTAGTACTTATAAAACAATATTATAAATTACTTCACGACTATAATGAGATAAAATGCATTTAACCACCACCTAAATAAGCAAAAAGAAATCAACACAATGTTACATGATCTCAATCATCAACCCTCCACAAGTCTCAACAAGTCCACAACCCCAACTCTTTACAGGTCTATAAGTCACAACTCAAAGTCTCCAACTCTCCACAAGTCACAATACATAATCAAAAGATTTTACTATAAAAACATAACAATCAAACAAAAAATATCTTAGTTTCAAATTTCTATTTTTTAAATATGTAACCAAAGATTCAAAATGACTAATGTAGTAGCATATTATTTTCACCTCAATCATCTTCAATAGGTTTAGAGATTGTACTCAACACCTTCATGGAATTTTCCACCCCCCCCCCCCCCCGGCCCAAAAAAAAAAACAAGTTCTATACATAAAACATAAAACAAAATAAATTATATAAATTTACAACATGAAAAAATCATAAAAAGATATAAAAGAAAATAAATTTGTTACATACTCATATACATTTTCTCAAAATCTTCCACATCATCCAAAATACTTAACAAGTCTTGTTTGGATACAATAAGTATTTCATCTTATCATTACACATTTTTCAAATTCCTACACAAAATAATAAATAATTTAACTTTTTCAAATATTAAAACAATAATAATATTTTAACAATATTTTATTCAATTTTAAACTTTCATCTCAACTCACTATCTAAATTGTACCTAAACTATCTCACTATAATTCATAAACCATCTTACTATTATTCACAAAATTTACATCTCATCTTATTCCCTAGACATCCCCTTAGAATTTAACTTTTAAACCAATCTATTAAAAAATTTTCACCTGTTCGTAAAACTTGATAAAATCATATTTAATGATTGGGTACTGCTAGTGTATCACCCAGCTTTGACTGTTGGGCATCTCCACTAGTACAAATTGCACATTTTTATTTTATTTTCTTTTCTTTTTCACATTTTTAAAACATCCTTAAACATTTTTAAAACATCAAAAAATACACCAATATACTAAAAGCCACTTCTTTAACCATTAAGCAAATAAATAAATAAATACATGAACAATCAAAATGAGTGGGCAAACTTATGGGACATACTATCATTTTCCTGAGGGAGGCACTACCAGCCAGATGGGTGAGATACTCTGTTTTATACCCGTGAATGAGGAGCTGACACATATAAGTTGTAGCAAACTAAACAATACGCTCGCATGCAAGGAATCATTTTATTTTATTTTTCCGAAAGGGATATGTCCCTGCCCGATCTCTCTCTCTCTCTCTCTCTCTCTCTCTCTCTCTCTCTCTCTCCTCCTACTCCCCCCATCCTCATCAGCCTGCTCCCCCCCTCTCTCTCAAAAATCTAACATTCATAATGCAATATTGCACCTCCAAAAATTTACAATAGCGCTAAAAAATTAATAATAGAAAATTTACAACAAAAAGTCTACAATTTTTTGAAAAATCTATCATTCACAATTTTATGAAATTAATAACAGAAAGTTTACAACCAAAAATCCATGTTGCACCTCCCAAATTCATCCTTTACATCATCCTTCTTGAGTTCATCGTCCAAAAGTTACCCATAGGTACCAACAAGAAGACTATATGTGTGTTTTGAAGTGCCTTGAGGATAACCATCATTCACAATGCAAATATTCTCTTTTTGGAAGAGTAGAACCACAAATTATCTTATGCTAAAAAGCCTCATGAGTTTTTTACAAAACAGTTGGAACCCAAAATCATGACACCCACTTGCAAAAAAGGAAAAAAAAAAAAAACCAACCCAGCATAACCCAAAGCAAAAAATCCACAACCCAACTTAATATGTAGAATAGACCAATAAAAAACTTACAGGTACTTGCTAAAATTGAATGAGTTTTTGATCAAGTTGAGGGAGGGAGATGGGTTCATTTCAAATCACTCTCCCTGGAATCTTTCAATGGAGATGGGACGAAAGGAGAAAAGGGAAAAGGAAATGGAAGAAAAAGGAGAAAGGGAGGAGGAGAAAGAAGAGAGAAGAGTTGGGTTGTGAATAGGAGAGGAGAGGAGAGAAGAGACAAAAGGAAGAGGAGATAGGACGAATGGAGAAAGTGAAAATTTACTCAACTCGTATACACCATAACACATAAATTTCATATATGTTGAAATTCTATTGATCGGAGTAAAAGGGGAAAAAACACCTCACTTGTTTGAAGTTTTAGGTGTAGTTTGGATAGTGAGTTAAGATGAGATAGTTTTAAATGAAATTAAAAATTAAATAAAATATTATTAGAATATTATTTTTTAATATTATTATTATTTTTAGATTTGTAAAAATTGAATTACTTATTATATTTTGTGTGAAAATTTAGAAAAATTATAATGATGAGATAAGTGGCAAAACTATGAAGGGTTTGGGGGGCCATGGACCCTCCCAAAAAGTTTGAAAAAAATAATATATATTAGTTTTTTATGATTTAATAGGATGATATTAATCTCATCTTGTGTTGGCCTCCTCTCTAAAAAATTATCTTGGCCCCCTTTACAAAATTATTTTGATCTTATAAATTAATTACTTATAAGTGCAATTTAAAAAATTTTAATCCAATTTAAAGATAAAATAATAAAATACATTCTATATAAAATAAAATTATCTAATAACATGATGACACGTTTTCACTATTAATAAAAATAGAAAAAGAAGTCGGATGGTTTTTATGAATAAGCACGGCACCTCTTTTCTTCTCATTTGCCATTTGCATGTAGTTTTATTGGTAAAAAATAAGTCTTTTCCTTATAATCTGCCAAAAGGCCAAAAAGACACTTTAAAGCTGTCGTCTGGAGTTTGCTATTAGGCAGCTCTTCTAAAGACTACGGGCCAACAATTACATAGGCTCAGGTTTGACTTTTCTCTTTTTTTTCATTCTTTTTTATTAATCTATTTTCTTCTTCTTTCATTTAAATATATATATATATTTATAATTGTATTAAACCATTGATACAATTTTATTTGGATATTTTTGTTTACTTACATTTCCCCTTCTTGCATGTATTGATCATGCAGTTGTTAATTTTTTTATAATTTTTCTTTTTATTTCTGAAATAGATTGATTACTACTTGGTTTGGCTTATATATAATTATGTCTATTAAATGGTTATTATTTTGTGCTTAAAGATTAACTTTAAATTCATGTTTCATGAGTAGTTGAATTCATATATATCTAACTTTATTTTATATGTTTCAATTTGATTTTAAATTCAGGTTCATGAATTATGTCTAAATTAAAAACTATCGACTTATTCTTCAAAAGAAAAAAAGTTAATATTCCAGAAAATTTTTCTAAAATTTCAAGGGTTAAACTTGAGGAAAATCCTGATCTTAACTCTCTAATTGTAGAGTCTGAAGAGATTCATTTTACATCTTCAACACTTGATTCTAAAGTGGTTGATATATTTTCTCTACAATGAGATCTAGGATTACGTCTTCCTATGTGGTACTATCCAGTCAATCAACGTGAGGAAATAAGAAGAGTTTACTTGAAAATAGGTCTATATCAAATACGTCTCTTAAAATATCTATTTTATGGTTTTGAAAAGCATCATTGTCGCTTTCAAACTTATTGGTTTGTACAATTTGCATCTTGGCTAGAATATTTTTCATCAAAGGATGCTGCATATTGCTTACCTTATTATCTTTTTACAATGAAAGCATCTGAACATTTTGATTGGGATGTATTTACTATCACATGATTTAGAAGTTGGAAGAAGATTAATAATGGAAAATATTGTACCTTTTTGAATCATATTGGGGAGGATCCTTGCTCTTATCATAATAATGTTGTAAAATCTTGTGAGGATCTATTAAAACAATCATAGCATGTTGATAAAGTAATGAATGCACAAAACTCTGAACAAATTCTCAACAATCGACTCCGAGTAAAAACATCTATTGATGTTGTTCGATAGCTTACATTTCAAGGATGTGCCTTTAGAGGCCATGATGAGACCAATGAGTCAAAAAATGGAGGTAATTTCCTTAAAATGCTTAAACTATTGGCTTTGTATAATAACAAGGTTGGAAAATGCTCCTAAATCTTCAAAGTCTACTTCATCCCAAATTCAAAAAGAGATTTTGGAAGTTTTTGCAAAGAAAGTGCAAAATAAAATTCGTGAAGATGTTGAAAATTCTAAATTTTGCATTATTGTTGATGAGGCACCAGATGAGTCTAAGAGGGATCAAATAGTCTTATACAAGAACGATTTTTTGATCTTGTACATGTTAAAGATACATCGACATTGACTGTAAAGAATGAAATATCTGTAGTTTCTTCTCATCATTATCTTGATATTCAAAATATTTGTGGGTAAGGATATGATAGTGCTAGTAATATGCGTGGTGAATGGAAATGATTACAAACATTATTTCTTAAAAATTGCCCATATGCGTACTATGTTCATTGTTTTGCTCATTGATTATAGTTAACATTAGTTGCTGCATCTAAAGATATAGTTTCTGTTCATGAGTTCTTTTAAATTTGAATTTCATTATCAATGTAGTGGACGCTTCATGTAAACCTCATGATGAATTTCAAATTGTTTAGGCAACACAAATTGCACATATGATAGCTATTGATGAACTTGAAAGTGGAAAAAGAGCTAATAAAATTGGCACCATCAAATAAGCTGGTGATTCTCGTTGGGGTTCTCATTTTTATTTTATTTGCAGTCTACTAGTAATGTTTGGAGCCACTTGCTTAGTGCTTAAAAACATAATAAAAGAAGGATCTACTTACTCTCAATGCCGGGATGTAAACACTGCTTATAAAATGATTACATCATTCTAATTTTTATTTATTTTGCATTTAATGAAGAAAATCATGGGAATTACTGATGTTCTTTGTCAAATTTTACAGCAAAAATCTCAAGACATCTTGAATGCTATGAATATGGTTTCTAATACAAATGGACTTATCTAAGAGTTGAGAAATAAAGGTTGGGAAAGTTTACTTGAGAATGTTGTTTCTTTCTCTAAGAAATTTTATATTAACATTTCAGAATTGAGCTCTCGTTATGTCCAAAGTCCTGGTCCTCATCAACTAGATCACATTACGATGGAGCATCATTATCATTTTGAAATATTTAATTTTACTACAAACTTTCAAATGCAAGTGCTTAACAGAAGGTTTGGTGAAAGAGCTACAAAACTTTTAACCCTTTCGCTCAGTTTTGGATCCAAAGGATGCTTATAAATTTTTTAATATTGATGATATCTGTTATCTTGCGGAAAAGTGTTATCCTCTGGACTTTTCTAATAATGAAAAAATTAATTTAAAGTTTTAATTGAAACATTTTGAAGTTGATGTGCTTACTAATTCAAAATTTCAGAATTTCTCATTCATTCTAGATTTATGTCAAAGAATGGTCGAGATAGAAAAATCAAAGACTTACTACCTTATTGATAGATTGACTCCTCTTGTTTTAACTCTTCCAGTATCTATTGCGAGCAGTGAACAAGCATTTTCAACTATGAAGATTGTCAAAATAAGACTTGGCAACAAAATTGAAGATGAGTTTCAAGCAAATAATTTAGTTGTCTATATTGAAAGAGAAATAGCTTAGAATTTTGATTTAGATTAATACTTGATAATTTTGTTTTTTAAAAAGAACGTAAGTTACAATTTTAGACACTATGTTTCTTTTGTTTGATATATTTGTATGAGTATCTTTATGTTATTTCAATGATATATTATTCTTGACACATGATATATTTTTTTAATATATAGGTTGTATTAAACGCACTTTATTTTTATTTTAGATCTTACTAGCTGATTGTTCTATAGGAAAAAATTGAATAGAAATAGAATATAAAACATCTTGTTATATTTTTAGCTTTACTTGGCCCCTTTAAAATAAATTAGGTCGGAGCAACGCAAAACATTGTCTAGTTAGGTGAAACAAGGTTTTTAATTAAAAAAATGATTTTTATAAAAACAATTAGTTAATGTATAATTTAATGCATAAAAAAATAAATTTTAGGAAATATCTTTAGATAATGATAAATTAGTGAAGTATAATATCTTTCAATTAGTATTTCTGGTAGAATGCCGCAATGGTTAATCTACGACTGGAATTAAATTATATTTTAGTTTAAAATCAAATATACAACGTTATATATATAACTGCAGGTACTACGTACGCTTGTATTATTTTTTTTTCCTCTCGTCTTCTTTTTGTGACCTAATTGTTTGTTTTTTTTTCTTTTTCTTTTTATAAATGTAAATGGATATTATATAGAGATGAAATGCAACAAAATAGGAAAATTGTTTATTAACATGTGAGTAGTTTTTTTTTTCTTTTTTTAATTTTCTTTTGAGATATGAGAATTATTTTACTAATATCATTAGCTAGCAAATCTTTTTCTGAGTAGTGCTACTGAGCTGCCTGGATCTTACCCTGAAGTGTACTGCTCAACGTGGACATGAGAAGTGCCTACCACATTGGCAAAGTGAAAAGCAATCCAAGAAAAAGCAACCAAACTACTTCTAAGATCCCTTCGCACTGCCCCTTCCAAATTCAAGAACTACTTATGAGATTCATTCACACTACCCCTTCCAAATCCAAGCAAATAAATCATAAAAAGTAATTGTGCCAGTACCTAAAAGGAAAGCAATCAAACTTTCTAATCATGAAAAGCAGCCAAACTTGTGAAATCGGTGAACTTCTTAGATCCCTTCACACTACTCCTTTTGAATCCAAGCAAAAAATCAACCACATTGTCTACCACTCCATAACAGTACCATAACAATACCCAACCTTCATCCCTCATTAACCAGCTCCTTCCAAAATAAGAAAAGTTGTCGAACATCGTCCACCACTCCACCTTTGTGCTACTACAACCAAGTTGGTTTACAAATGAGTTTTTTTTCCCCTCATTTCAGCCTTTAAACGAAGGATGGATTTTTCAATATTCTTTTCCCAGATATATTTTCCCTTGCCCATTAAAAACTTGGTACAGAAAAAAAAAATCTCAGCTAGGAAAAATTATTTGTTAAAAAAAAAAAAGAAAGAAGAGAAAAACTCTTCTTCTCTTACGCCCTAGCAAGTCCATGATTGATTAAATTAATGGAATTCTTAAATTGTAACAATTTCTGTTCACATGGTGCTTTGTCGATTTGGAGAGGGAGAGTGAGATCTCCGACAATTTGTTCAAGGGGGAAGGGTCTGTTGGAGAGAGAAGGATTTGGGAAATGGGAAAGAGAGGTACTGAGGGAGAGAGGATATGCCGTAGTCTTTTATCTCTTTCTTTTTTGAATACCTTAACATGTGTATATCCACGTTAGGTGGTAAAGCTAGAGTGGCTCAATAGCATTTTTCATTAGAGAAATGATAGAGCAGAGTTTTTCTATTGGTTTAAAAGTACATCAATTAAGGGGTAAAAATTTAACTACACAATAAAAATAAGAAAAATACTATTCATGTGGGATAAATAGTTATTATAATAGATAGATTTTTTTATTTTACCACTTAACGATATGAGATGAACCGTTGCTATATCCATACTAAGAGCACTCTCAATGACTCATATATAATATAAAAAATGTAAAATATTTGAAGAATTGTTCATAAAATGACTTCCATCTGATTATGTAAAAGAATTTGTAAAATACAAATTACTACAGTGACCCGATACATGTGGTAGGTATTGTTCACCCTTCAAATGATTTTTTTATTACTAATACTTCATTCACTCCCTCATTTCTAGGGCTGAGCACCGACTTGTCGGAGTGGATTCGGAGCGGAGTCAGAGTTAGACTTTTTATTTGACTTTTTTCCTTAATCCATTTGATATTTTAATTTTACAATTTTGGACTCTAATAAGATTTGGGCTTCCATATCAAGTTTTTTAAAAAATATAATTTCTAATTTCTAATTTATTTAACCAAATTTCTAAAAAGAAATCATTCACACAAGGATCATTCATCCTTAAAACTTGATACACACATTAAAATCTTGGACACTGTAAAATAAAACAAAATTCAAACTTGTAAGAAGAAATTTTTCAACTATAATACACATTAAAAATACATAACCAAAATTACAAATTAAAATCATTTATACAAAATTACAAATTAAAAATATATAACCAAAATTACAAACTAATTATCCATCATCATCTATCTTTCCAAATTATCCAACCAACTCATGGCTCATCATCCATCAAGTTCTAATTCTACCAACAAGTTACAACTTATAACAAAAGAACTAATACAAATTGCAACGAATTTCATTCCAATTTGTGCCTAAAGAAAAAAGAACAAAATTAGTATTACATGTTATAAGTTATTATAGAATCATAAGTTAATTACTATAGTCTATACATTACTACTATATGGTCTATTAGGTACATTAGTGTTACATGTTATTATAGTAAAAATGTATTATTTTAGGTACATTTCTTCATATTAGTATTTAACTCACTATATAAGTTATAGTTATATAAAATATATATGATTAATGTATAAAGAATATAGATATTTTTATAATAATAATTAACTCATGCTAGTATATATATTATGAATTTAACTAACTATATAAGATATAGTTATATAAAATCTACATATTCAATATTTTAGTTATTATACATTAATATTACATGTTATTATAAATTTATTATTTATATATTAGTGTTTATCCATTGGTGTTACATGTTATTATGCATTTTAATATTTATACATTATTATTACATGTTATTATATTTATATGATTAATATATAAAAAAATACATATATTTTTATTAAATATGTACAATATTGGAGTGAAGTCGAAGAGGAGACGGAGTCGGAGTCGGAGCCAAGCATCGGAGTCAGAGTTGGAGCGGATCGGAGTCGGTTCACCTCCACCTCCACCTCCAACTCCGACTCCGACTTTCCTTGAGAAAAAAACTCCGACTCCGACTCCGACTTGTCGGAGTGGAGTCAGAGCGAAGTCAGGGTCGGAGTCGGATTTTCAGATTTCTGCTCAGCCCTACTCATTTCCTTTTTCTTTTTTGACATTTCAATACATGTTCTTTTTATTATTCATCCTTTAAAACACCTCTATTTTATTTTTTTCTAAAAAATACATTAGAAATATTATTTATCCCATTTTTTTGTATTTGATTTAATTTCAATTTTAAAAAAATATATATAGATTTTACAAATTTATTGGTAGAAAGGAAATATTTAAAAAAATAAAAAATATTATTTAAATGATATGAAAAAAAAGAGTTTTGCTATGTACAAATAAAATTACATACTAATCTGTGTACTAATACTGATTTTTTCATATTCAAAATTTATATTAATACTATTTTTAAAAAAATTTATTTTTTAACCAATCACATTAAATTGATGCACATATTAGTACGTAATTGTGCTTATAATTAGATTTTTTCTAAAAGAAATAGATAAACAGGTATACGGTATATTACAAAAATTAGTACCTAAAATAGAAAAATAAATTTTAATAATCTATTATAAATAATAGGATTAAAAATCGAGTGTGAGTGTTCTATGCCTTGCTCGTTTACTTCATGATTTTTCAAAAAGTTTTATCATTTTCAAAAGGAAAAATATAGTTGTAAGTATAATTGTGCACTAATCTGTATATTAATGTGATGTAATTGGTCAAAAAGTAGATTTTATTGAAAACAGTGTTAATTTAAATTTTAAGTATGAATAAATCAATATTAATACACAGACTAGTGCGCGACTGTACTTGTATGTAGCAAAACTCTTTTCAAAATTTTCGTAACGAAACATACGAAAGTGTCCGTGTTGGGTCTCTGTCTCTCTCAAAGTTAAAACCCAAAAACAACGCTCTTAGGGTTTTAGCGTGTCTTTGTCCTGCTTCTACTTCAGTTTTGTTGTGTAATTATTATGGCCGCCGATGCTTCCACTGCCCTTGCAGGTTCTCTCTGCTCTCTCTCTCTCTCTCTCTCTGGCGTAGCCAACCGCATACAACACAACCACTAATGACAGGGATCATTTTTGCAATTTGATTCATTACTTGGGTTACAGTTTCCGATAACGTTTGAAGTGTGTAATGATTTTCTTTCTCCATCGCTCTGCGTGTATGCTTGTACAATTTGATTCATATCGAAGCATAAATTGTACAAGCATAGTGTTCGATAATTACTTTATATCTCTCTCATTCTCTCACTCCGTTGCCAAATGCAGTGAGACAGAAAGTTAAACAATTTCTGAATGCAGCCTGTACTGGCAATGTTGATCTCTTGAAGAGTAAGCTCACGTTTTATAAATGTGTGTGTGTTCGTGTGCCTTTATATTGATGATTTATTTGGGTGGTATTTTGTTGGGATAGAGTTGGCGAGGCAGCTTGACGACGGTAAGGGGTTGACTGGAACGGTGGCTGATATTAAGGATGCGAACAAACGAGGGGCACTTCACTTTGCGGCCAGGGAGGGGAAGACAGAAGTTTGCAAGTACTTGTTAGAGGAATTGAAGCTCGATGTTGATACAAAAGATGAAGATGGTATGCACCTAATTTATTAAGCTGGACGCCCGGTGCCAATAAAAAAATAAAATTTCTTACATTGTTGGTTTATGTTATTTTCTTTATGTCCAACGCACCAATGGAAGGTTTGAGTCATATGACCTATACTCCAAAATGATCAGTCAATAAGTAGAATATTAATATAATGAGCAAGAACTTTTTCTTCCTAAGCAATATGAAATACTATACATCATCTATCTTTATTCTTATTATATGGCGTATCACAATCTATCCCTTAAACTCCCAATGTCCTCGTCGAGACAGTATTGTAGGTGGCATGGCTCAAATCCTACATTTCTGATTGAGATAGGCTTTGATATCATTTATAACATTCGAATAGAAAGCCCAAGTCACATGATCTACACTTCAAGAGAATTAGTCAATGATACAATAGGATCCCCATTGGAACATTAATATAAAGAGTAAGAACTTTTATTTTCCAAATAATGTGGGATCCCATATGCCATCTACCATTATCCTTATCATATGGGGTATCACATGCCCTCTAAATAAATGCTTAGTAATATGTTGATGGAGCATTCTAGATTAGGAAGTAGTTATCTTTGTAATTTATGTGCAAGGAAACAAAATGAAAAGTTAGGAAACTACATGTGTAGGGATGGTTACTGCCATTTGGTTGAGCGTGATTAGTTGGGCTGGAGCATGCATGTTGCAAAAGTGACATTTAGGGGATGGTTGGAAACAATTTTTATTTTATCCCATCTAATCTTATCTTCTTCCCAAATATCATTCAAACACAAATACTTTCAAATGAATTATTACAAATTTCGTAAAATTTCAAACAAAAAGCAAAAAACAATTCAATTTTTTCAAAGCCAAAACCAATAATAATATTAAAAAATAATATTTAAACAATATTTTAAGTTTATAATAATTTTTATTCAAATTTTTCTCTCCTTTCCCAAAACTCAATAAATACTTAACTCAAACTATCTCACTACTATTTACAAATTATCTTACTACTATTCACAAAATTCTCATCTTATCTTATCTTAATCCCCAAGCATCCCTTTAACTAAGAATATTTCTTGTCCTTTAACTGAAAATCTCCTTGGGAGTCATATACTATCCAAAATAATTCTATGGTTTTTGTACTCCATGATTGTAAAATGTATAACGTTCAAAATATTAGCTGAAACAGGAGAGAGAAATTATTTTTAAAGATTTTATGATTTTTCATGGTGTGGATTTTCGTTATTTATCTACAGGTGAGACTCCTCTTATTCATGCTGTTCGGCAAGGGCATACCAGTACAGCCAAATACCTTCTCGAGTGCGGTGCCAATCCTGCTATACCTAGTGACTTAGGGGCCACAGCCCTGCATCATTCTGCTGGAATAGGTGTGTTCTTAAATTTTTAGCCCTTATCTTCCTGTTTGGATCTTTAGTGCATGGAGAGGTAGTTCCTAAATTTGCTGTTTTATGTAATTGCTCTGTCTTGTTTTAATTGACCTCGTTTTAGGATGATTGAATTATATGTTTCTGTAATCGTAATTCTAGAGATGTTTTGGTAGTTTCATAATTTATGTTCTTTTCTTGCTTTATTGACCTGACCAGGATTTTAGTCCAGAAACTACATCTAAAACTTACTGTTTGAAGGCTGTAAAATTAGATGATCATCTATATCTTCCCCTTATTGCCATAGGCATACGGTTATATGGAAAAAATCATATATGTCCACGATGTGGATAGATGTATAGAATTTAATATTCTTAACATCATGTTTTTCCCAATAAATCCCACTTTCAATAGATTTTGTGCTTGTACACAGGAGAAATTGAGCTGCTGAGGATTTTACTTTCCAAGGGTGTTGATGTTAACTCACAAAGTGATGCTGGTACTCCTCTAATTTGGGCCGCTGGTCATGGACAAAAAGATGCTGTCAAAGTTCTATTGGAACACCATGCTAATGTATGCTTGGATTGATTTCTTCTTATATTGTTATCTTTTAGTTAATATATTGAAGTTTTTGACCCTTGTCCTCTTGTGGTGCCTGTTTGGTTTCAAGACCTAGGGAGATAAAGCCTCTCCCAAGACTCTTTTCGCGTGTTCGAGTGAAACTTTAATGATTAAAACTTGCTTCTAGGACCATCTTATGCTTGTGAGGAGGTTCCAAAGGTTAATGTTTTCCCTTGTGTCATGTGATATGTTTGAATGATTACATTGGCTTAGGATATATACATCTTTTTGTTGGTAGACCTTGTTGAGTTGCCTATGAGGCCTCTTGAGTTTCCTTGCCATTGTCATTCCTCTGGCTTTGTCCAAGCCTCATTGGTCCAAAGGGTAGTAGAACCTTGCATGAATTGATTTTGCCCACTTTTAGGTCATCAGGGCATGTTTAGTCCTGTTTCTTTTGTGGGGATTGCTGGTGTTTCAAGTGAAGTTTTGGTTTCTCCTGGTCCTTGAGCTTGGTGCCCTTATACCTGTAGACTTCTTGCCATGTGTTAGCTGTTTGATCTATCATAAATATTAGTTTATTGGATATTATTTGTTGGTAATGTAATAGATTGGTGAATATGTTTTGGTATTTCATTTACTTATCAAAAAAATGTTTTGGTATTTCATACAGTTTTCATGTACACAGGAAGTATACAAAAGAACAATTAAATACATTCTGAATTAAAGACAAAAAGTCGTGAGCATTGTTTCCATCAAGTACAATGGCTGAAAACCAAAGCATTAAAGTGTGCAGAAAAAAATTCTGAAGCTCCGCCATTGTGCATTCCCTATCTTCGATGCATCGCTCATTTCTTTCCGAACACGTTCACCACATTATACACAACAGGATCATCTTCCACTCTTTCGCCACTTGAGGACAACCTTGAATTTCCTTCCAACAGGCCAATAAATCCACTACTCTCAATGGCATCACCCAGGCAACATCCACCCTTCTAAAAATCTCATTCCATAACCCCCTTGTCTCCTCACAATGCAAGAGTAGATGATCCACGGATTCTCCATACTTTTTTACACAAATAGCACAAATTCGTCACGATGAGTTTCCTTTTTCTCAGATTGTCCGTGGTCAGAATCTTCCCAAGAGCAGTAGTCCATACAAAGAAAGCTACCTTAGAGGGCACATGAGACCTCCAGATCCTCTTCCAAGGGAATGAAACATGGTCTTGTGCTGTCAAGATCTTATAGTATCCTCTAACTGTACATTTCTTGCTACCATTGGCCCTCCACTGTATCTTATCCTCCTACGGCATAATGTTCCCCAGGGAGTATAACAACCTGAAATTCTGATACAATGTGCAGTTCCCAGTCGTGAATGTCCCTGTTGAAGAGAACATTCCACTAGTAAGAGCCGTGGGAAAAAAACCCGTATCTCTGCCATTGAAGCCTCACGGTTAGTTGCAATATGATACAATGCTGGAAATGCCCTGTGAAAAGCGCAACCACCGCACCAAACATCATGCCAAAACTTGACTCGTGTCCCCTCTCCAACCACAAACCGGATTTGATCCTCGAAGCTCTGTCATCCCCTCCGATTAAATTTCCATATACCCACACCATATCCTCCCCTCACTACATTGGAACATTGACCACCCCAGGCACTTCCATGTCTAGCATAAATAATCTCCTTCCAAAGCGAGTCTCCCTCTAAATGATACCTCCATAACCATTTTCCCCACAAAGCTTTATTGAAAGCCCTCAAATTGCAAACACCCAAGCCCTCATATGGAATTGGGGAACAAACTTTGCTCCAATTAACAAGGTGAAAATTTTGTTTACTCCCCACAAGAAAGCCCGATATAATTTTTCAATCCTATTCGTCACCCCTACAGACAATGGAAATAGAGAAAGAAAATAGGTGGGAAGATTAGTTAAAGTGCTCTTAATCAAAGTGAGTCTCCCCCCTTTCGATAAATACAACCGTTTCCAACTAGCAAGCATTTTCTCTACTTTCTTCACAACCCCGTCCCAAGTAGGTTGAGCCTTAAAAGTCGCCCCCAAAGGAAGTTCCAAATATTTCATAGGCAAAGAAGACACTTTACAATTCAGGAGGTGTGCCAAGCTAGTGATATTAGGCACCACACCCACCGCCACCATCTCATATTTTTCAAGGTTCACCTTAAGCCCGACACCACTGCAAAACATAACAACATTGCTCGCAACACTTGAATTTGCCCATGGTCTGCTTCACAGAAGAGGAGAGTGTCATATGCAAATAAGAGATGTAAGAGCATGATAGATCCATTAGTGCCATTACCCACCGAGAAACTAGATAGGAACCCTTCTCCAATAGCCACCTTCACCAACCGCCCATATGCTTCCATAACAATAATAAAGAGAAGCGTAGACAAAGGGTTGCCTTGTCTCAAACCACATGTGCTATTAAAAAAACTAGGAGTACCATTTACTAACATCGAAAAGTGGGTGGTAGAGACACAATATTGAATTCAGGAAATCCACCAATTCTCAAAGCCACACCTCCCAAGCAAGTATAAAAGAAAATTCCAGTTCACATGGTCATAAGCCTTTTCCATGTCAAACTTGTAAAGAATAGTCGGACTCCTTCTTGCAACCGATGATCTACGCATTCATTGGCAATAAAATCCGAGTCAAGAATTTGTCTCCCCCAAATAAATGCATTTTGTGGCTTAGAAATAATATGTTCTAGAATTGGGCTAAGCCGGTTAGCAAGAACCTTCGTGATGATCTTATATACCCCGCTCACAAGACTTATGGGGCAAAAATCCTCAACGGCTGTAGCCCTATGTTTCTTCTTTATAAGTGCAATGAAGGTCACATTGAGGCTTTTCTCGAACTTCATGAATAAGTGGAATTCCAAGAAAACTTGCATAACATCACCTTTCACAATATCCTAACCAGTTTGAAAGATTCCCATCGAAAAGTCATCTGGACCCGGAGCTTTATCCTTGGCCATGCCGCAAATTACCTTATAAATCTCATCTTCAGCAAGCGGTCGTTCCAACCAACTCACACTCTGTGAATCAATAGTCCCAAACAACAAACCATCAAGCTTCGGCCTCTAGTCAATCAACTCCGTGAGTAGGTTCTCATAATAATGCATTATATGATTTTCTAAATCAGTATGGGAAGATAGCACTTGAATACTTGACTAAAGTGTCTCGATAGCATTGTTGCATTTATGTGAATTGGCCACTTTATGGAATAACTTCGTACATTTATTGCCTTCTTTTAACCAAAGGGTCTTGGATATTTGTCGCCATGACGTCTCTCCCATCAATAACACCCTCTCCAATTCAGTCACAACCGAACTCTTCCTCAATACGGCCTCCTCCGAGTGTCTTCCAACAATTCCCCTTCCTCTAACTCCTGTAATTCCTCCATAAGAAAAGTTTTTTGATTATCAATGCTACCGAACTCTTCCCAATTCCACTCCTTGAGGGCTTGCTTCAACGCCTTAAGATTATAAGCTAGAATGAAATTGGGAGTACCTGTGAACTGGTAGGAAAGCCACCAAGTGCGCACCTTCTCTACAAAACTATCAACTGCTAACCACATATTTTCAAATTTGAAGTACTAGTGTCCCTTGTGAATGCCTTTACAATCTAGCACAATAGGAAAGTGATTCGAGCATACCCAAGGCAATCACCGCTATGACAGCTTAGGAAAGAGGGCTTCCCACAATGGAGAAACAAGGAACCTATCCAATCTTGACCATCCCCCGCTATTTGATCAGGTTAACTCGCCCCCGGTGAGGGGGAGATCCATAAGGTCCAAATAAAAAATAAACTTAGAGAATTCTTCCATGGCTAACGAGTTGCGATAGTTCCCTGACTACTTGCTAGGAAAATGAACAATATTGAAATCTCCACCCATACACTACGGCACCTCCCATAAATAATATAGACTCGTCAACTCCTCCTATAGTCCCCTCCTATCTCTATCCAAATTTGGGTTGTATGTGCCCGCAAAAGCCCATTCCCCACCATCTAGAAGATGTTTGAATAAACAAGCAACCGAAAAAGTCCCCACACATTCCTCAAGTGCCTCCACTACCCTTTTATCCCACATTAAAAGCACACCACCTGATGCATCCAATAGGCCAAGTAAGACCAGCCCACATATGGACACTCCCACAAGTTACGAATGATTCTTCTATCAATAACCCGTAATTTTGTTTCTTGAAAACAAACCACATCCACCCTCCATGATCGCAATAAGGTTTTTATTCGGAGATGCTTATTGCGATCGTTAAGCCCCTGCACATTCCAGGAAAGGATCTTAGGCTTCATAAGTACACAACGTTCCCCTCCCTTTCAGTCTATCCCTTCCATTGCCCCCCTCATTCACTTCCTTTGCTTCATAATTTATCGAACAAGTAAGCCTTTTGAGTTCTCTATCACATTTTGTTGCTAATTTCCGTCGACTATTTTCAATAACTATGATGAGAGCTCTAAATTGATCTTCCAACACAAGAAATACCAAAGCATGCTTGAAGATCCTCCACTTTCTTGAAGACCCAATTTGAATCTTCCTCTTCTAGATGAATGGTACATAACGGAGTTGGGTCCACACCCCCCCACTCGAGTGTTCATTATGAGTAAAGGCCACTACTATCCCTGAATCTCCCCTGTCCATCTCCACTGGACTGTCCTGCAAGCCCAAGTCCTCTGTATCCTGAGAAATCTCCCCACCCAAGGGCAGGACATCACACATCAAGACCTCCACTGATGAAACTAAACTCTTTAGCAGGCTAGCTGACGTCATTGATGCAGCTGAAGCTCTAGCATTCACCATCGAGCTAGTCTATGTTGGACCCACCACGTCGGGGGCTAGGGAAGTGCACAGAGTTGCAATACTCTGCTCTGGACCTCACACTAGGTGTGTCGCTTGACCCACTAAGGGTTTCGATGTCTTTGTCGACACCTTTTGGCACTTCGCCAACACGGATGGCTACGACCTACTGCTGTCGATGGTGGCAGGGGGGTTGGATCACTCTTCCTCCAAGCAGCGCCATTTGTTGCAACCCGTGACCTATTAGGATCGACTCGTGAGGTTTGGGCCCAATGACCCTTTGGTTTTGCTGTCTGGCCCTAAAGCCCACGAGCAGGCCTGTTAGCTGTCCCCCTTAAAGGCCCGTTGGCTGTCCCCAGAGAAGCCCTGATGCTGGGTTGCTTATCTCTAGAAGAAGAGGCCTCACCTGGGCCTAGGCCCAAGCCCACCCCCATCCCTCTATCCTCCTCAATGATGCGTCTAAGCCAATTTAA
This sequence comes from Carya cathayensis, assembly GCA_011037825.1. Lineage (NCBI taxonomy): Eukaryota > Viridiplantae > Streptophyta > Magnoliopsida > Fagales > Juglandaceae > Carya > Carya cathayensis. Next base: position 380,313 of record QGSO01000287.1, on the reverse strand, counting down.
GTTAGACTGCAGCTCCCCCAATTGTTTATGCATGCCAGTCATTACCCAAAGGATAGTTTCCTCTTGAAGGCGAGCAACACCCTCACGTCCCTGGGTACCTGTAGAAACGGCACTTGTTGTAGCACTAACATCCCGCTAGGCATGTTGACGAGACGGGTCCAAGACTCCCCTATGTTGAAGAGCCTCCATGTATGACCGAGAGGAGGCTGTAGTGGCTCTATCCTCATCGCTGCCGATGGCACTTCAGCAGAAACACCTTCATGGCCAACCTCCCTCAGCACTTCCTCAAGTTTTTGCCACCCCATTCCATCTAAGTCTTCCTGAATGAATATACTATTTCAACGCCCACCCGCCGGTGCTGTACCAGCGCCATGAACACACCTTGTTCCAACATCTCTGTGCAATAAAACCCCTATATCCTTCCCGATGTCCTGCATACTATTCCTTCCTCCTAGTGTTCATGCAATCCTCTAACACTTTGGTAAACCAACGAACCGTGTCTAGCTCCAACCTCATATTTTTCACAAACTTCAATTGGCCCATTTTCTTCCCAGAGTGTAGAACTCTCGCAGGATCAAATCATCGAGAACGTATTTGAAAGAATAAATGTACGGGAAAAGAGATGTACGGAGAGAAAAATCTTAAGAGAGAGAAGCTTTTTTCTTCTAGTTATTAAATATAACCATTGTACGGAGTGAAAAGCTTCTACTTAGATTGGTTGTACCATTGTATGTCTTCTTGTGTACTTGGGCTATGCCTATCGTTATTAATAAAATCCAATTGAGAGTTACTTTGATCCTTTCTATTAAATGGATGCCATTTATAATATTGGTAATAGGTCTAATACACAATGAGAATAGTTGCGTAATGTAATAGAAGATACTTGTTATGTTGATGCATTGTGTGGATAATTAGATGTTCAGTCCCATGTCTTCAATAGTAGATGTGATATGCGCAGTCTTTTGTCTTCAATAATTAAAAGATGTGTTATGCGACGAAGAGGGAGGTTTTGTGGAGATTTTAAGATATTTTTTAATTTTAAAATTTTTTTTAAGTAAGATTGCAAGAAGTAATGGAATATGCATAGTTATGTTGCTGCCGTATGTAGACAATTAAGTATTCAGTCTTTTGTCTTAAATAATTAAAAGATGTGTTATGCAATGAAGAGGGAGGCCTTGTGGAGATTCGTGATGGATTCTAAGTGTGGCCGAATAAGGGAAGGTTGTGTTCTACGGGGTAACATAGCATTTTGGTATAGGAGTGTGGAAACATATGAGGAGGTGAGATACTTTTTCAAAAGCTGTTAGATTTGCTGTGGGTGATGGTTCTAAGGACAACTTTTGGCACGATGTGTCATGTGAGAAACAACCTTTGAAGATATCTTGTAATGCCCCAAGGGAGGCCCAAGCCACATCTGGGTCATTCTCCAACAGGACTAGTTAATGGTACAATTAAAGCCCCATTAGAATCATATAGCGAGAACTTTTCCTTCCCAAGCAATATGGGATCCCATCCTACACTCATCATTTAGTATGGGATATCACATATCTTAAGAGCACGTGGGGTGACGGATCATGTGGATAGTATATGTTGGATCCCTTCCAACGACACCAATTTTGAAATCAAACTATCGGATTTTAACCTTACTTGTTGGTTCCCTATTTCCTTTGAAGACTGTTGGGAGAGTGAAGGATCCTTGAAGAGTCATGTATTGTGTGGGTGAAGACACCAATTACAAGTGAAATCAAACTATCGGATTTTAACCTCACCTATTGGTTCCTATTTCCTTTGAAGAGTGTTTGGAGAGTGAAGGATTCTTTGAGAGTCGTGTTGTGTGGGTGGCAGCTAGTGTTGGTAAAAATGTGGTTAAGCGCAAAGCACCAAGGCCGTAGCGCTTCATAAACAAAAAGCAGATCGCATTCACAAAAGCACGCTTTTCGGTGCTTTTGTGTGAGCTTAAAGTGCAAAAACACGTGCTTTTGTAATTTTTATAGAAAAAAAAATAAAAGTCAATTTAAGACCCAAAAAATGATGCAGTCAAATATTTTTAAGCATTCAGGTTATATTGAAGATCATTCACATACCATGGTGCCGCATGTTGATATATGCGATGTATATGCTATGAACCTGATATAGTAGCCTAAGTTGGCTTTCTAGATGGATTGGTATTTGATTGCTTATCTAGTTAGCATAGAACTCAATAGCTACAATTCATGAATTTTTTTGGTTATGTCCTTGGTATATTTTTATCTCATGGATGTGTATATGTTTCTTTTGATTGGTAAAATGTCATGGATGTGTATATTTAGTAGAGCATACGAGAATTTTATAAAATGATATGCTTAAAGGTTTTTTTTTGTAAGTAAAAATATTATATATATCAATAGGAGTAACCAAATACACTGGACGTATATAAGAAAACACCTAGCCCATACTTGAGAGTCCTAAATGACCATAAAAGCCCATGAAAACTACCCAAAATACACTAAGCCCGAATTGAAATGTAACACACCTCCCCAACCCTAGCCCCTTGTTTCCCATAAAACTAATCCTCTACCCAAAAATCCCACTACAAGAGTGTCTTCACAATGCCCTCCCTTTAGTCTTCCCTCGACCTAAGCTACCTCTCTTAGTATCATAGTTGATTGCCCATAAAAGACGCTTTAACTCGCTTTTCATAAAATTTGATTTGGTTTCAAGCGCGTGGCTCGCCTCGATCGCAGTGATAAGTGCTTTAAATTGATCTTCATATTCTTCATGCGAAAGCCCCAGGATTTGTTGAAACCTGTTAAACTTATTCAAAACCCAATCTGATGGTGAACCCACTATTTCGTTTATTGGAGGAAGAGAAACCAGGGAAACGACATTATCCCTTGACATAGTACCCACCTGCACTCCCGACTCTAAACCATCCTCCACACAAGGCACCAACGACAAACCGATAATTTTATTCCCGCCATGTGGTTGCTTGACAACTATATGGTTGTCCATTGTTTTTGTCGCCATTACAGGTTCCTCCACTCCATCAACATTGCTTGTATGCACTCCACCCCTCGACAATCCTTGTTGTGCCACTTTGTCAGACCTTACTGCTCCATCAGTAAACACAACCTTTTGTTACCCCGTTTGCATCTTCTAAAAGAGGCTCAACTGTCTCTTCCAAAGTACTCAAGACCCTGGAGGGACCTCCATCTCAACTAAAAATGAACCCTAGATAGAAGTACCAACCCCATCTGCAACTAGTGTTTGAGACCCTATTGCTCCCCCAGGAGGCATAGTGACACTGGCATGGACAAAGATGCTAACATCCAACGATCCTATCTGTGATGGCATTGAAACCTTCGCCGGCACACTTGTGGCCTTCAAACCCGAAGGATCTACCCCCCGCCCTCCCTCATCAATTCTCGACCCACCACCAAAACCCAAGATTAGGTCTAGCCCCTTATCCACTTTAATCATCAGATCTCTCACATACTCCATAACTCCCTTCGATTGAGTTTTAATGTCTCATAAGACCCCCTCCACTTCTCCCAAAGTCACCTAACGGCCTTTGTCTCCTTCAAGTGCCTTCCGCTTTCCTTTTGCCGCTGAGCTGATCTTGGTCGGACTACCCGCCAATGACCTCAACACAGCAGCGTACGAAGCTCCTTTGATTGAGGAAGGCATTTTCACTGTTTTTCCATCAACAAACTCCCCATTGTTTGCATGCTTCAGAATAGTGGCTTTGGACCTAGTAATACTTCGAATGGACTGTGGAAAGTCTCTCCATCCAAAGTCATTTGCACCCTCCAGAATCACCAACAAACCTTTCCTCCTTCCATTCTGAAATTCTAAGAGTTGCTGAAAGCTGCCCCTTGTGTTAACATGATGTTGAATTATAAAAACTCCATTACCCATCCTTAGCTCTCTAAAGAAACCTTCATGACAGTAAATTACTTTATTATTTGATTTTACATTGCATAATACTGTAATGAATTGAATTAATGGGCAAATATATTACCCTTTTGCTTTCTAAAGCTATTTTATCTTGTATTTTATGGATTTGATTTTTGTTACTATACATTATTTTTTATGAATTTGCACTTTACTTCACTCATATGTGCTCTTGTACTTTGTGCTTTGGGCCTAGGATCTAATGATGTTTGTTCTGAAGTGTGCCTAGCACTTTCACCAACACTGGTGGAAGCATTAGGGAAGATATCTGGATAAACTGTGGAAGTGGAATGTCATTGTGGTGGATTAGTGGCTGCATGTGTAATAAAAGTGGGTAGTTTATTGATCACCTTATTCATCTTTGTGAAGTAACATGAGATACATGGACTTGACTAAATGTTTAGTGTTGATTGGGTAATGCCTAAAATGGTGAGAGTTGTTCGTGAGTTGGGATGACAGGAGGGGTATCATTTTGGAAGTTTGGAGGTTTGCTCCTTTATGTTTAGTCATGTATTTACTTATAAAAAAAAAAAAATTAAATAATGTTTAGTGATGTATTTGAAATTGCTGAATGCACAGATCATTGAAGATAAAGAAACTTCCGTGGTAGAGCTGAAAAATAATGTTTCCAACTTCCTTTGCACGTGTATGCACATTAATAGTTTTCTCTCAGATTTTTTGAACCATTTTCTTTTTCTCCCGAATTAGGGGTTCTCTTGTATACTTTTTGTGTACTAGAATCTTCCTTCTTTGTGTCTTTTTAATGAAATTAAGTTACTTGTAAGACGAGGTGTGCAGAGCCTCGTAATAGTTATTCCATAATATTGTTCTGTAAGAGGTTGGGTAGTGATTGTCTGAAGGATTCCATTTTAGGTTCTTAGCTGTCATCTTTGTTAGCAAATTAGAGCCATGTCAATAATTGATTGTGGGGGATTTCAATATTTTAACCTTGAATCTTTACATTGGTAAAAAGTATTTTGCATGTGGCATGCAAATTGAGTTGGGCCTAAAAAATGTATTGAAACTGATATTTTTTAACTGTTATTATCCAACCACATGGTCCACATCTCATCATCGGAGTGATAGAAAGATATATTTTTGCCAGTGGTTGAACATGGTTTTGGAAATCCAAAAACATAACTACTTCTCAAGTGTAAGCATGATTAGCGACAAACATTATGGCATTGGAATATGAGTAATGGGTGCTGATCTGCTTGATCATTTAAAAAATGCTAATATCATTTGCATGACACGGATGTTTTATTAGCAGTTTTAGATGCCATTTTTTAAGTTTTCCTTCAGATTTTTGTTGGTGGTAATATTATAACCAAATATTTTGTTATGTGAGGTGAGATTCTTTTCTATAATTTGATTCATTTTCCTGCTATTGTTGTGCAGCCTAATATTGAAACAGATGATGATATTACTCCACTGTTGTCATCGGTGGCAGCTGGTTCACTGGCATCCTTAGAGTTGTTGATTCAGGTTTCTGTGTTTCTTTATCCTCAAATATATCAAATGGACTTTGTGCCAGAGCTTTCTGCATATCTATTTTAAAAGTTGGAGATATATAAATGCCGTCAATATTGCTCAGTTCCTTTTTGGAGGTTTTGACGGTTTATTTCAATTGCATTCTGTTCTTCTTTACTCAAGTTATTTGATTATGAGCATTGTTATGTCTTCATTATGAAGATAGCTCTGTGGCTTTTGCTTTGGGTAACTGATTAGTATTATACTAAATAGAATCTGTACGCATAAATCTGCAGCACAGTAATACAATGACAGATTGACCAACACAAAACAAAACTCAGATCATTACTTAAACAGGAAGTTCCCAGCGCCAGATCAGGAGCTACCTACTGGATCAACTCAGCAGCAGCGGAATCAACTTAGAAGAGTACTGACTAAATCCATAATAATCAATCCAACACCAGACTGTGCACCAAACTATCAACTTTAGCCATCAAGGTATTTAGTGACCCAGATTTTGTATCTAACGTAACTCCTAAAAGGATTCAAAGAGAACAGAGATTCAAGGCCTTCAACAGTGTAGCCATTCTTCGTGGCAGTAGGGTGCAAAAAACACGAAAGATATTCATTTGATGGAATAGAATCATTTGTGAACCTCCAAACCACCAAAAACTCTGAACAACAGTGCCATACAAGGTTACTTAAAAAAAAAAAGTACCATGCAATTTCCACCACTTATCTAACAAAGATCTAACACAAATCTAAAGAAAATCCAAAGATTTGAGATGGATATAATACATATTTGGAATTAGGGAGAGTATTACCATATTCTTCTTCCTCTTCTACAGCACACTCTTGAATCTGCAAAGGGAGAAAAAACAAGAGAAATATGGCACGATATTGGGAAAAGGAGGATGTTGGATGCCTGTTTTCTCTAGACTAACTCCCAAGATGCTCTTTTGTCTCTTTAACAGGGGTCTGTTTAATAAGAAACAAATCTTCAAGAGCGAGAGAATCTGTCGCATAATGCCCAAAAAAAAAAAAAAAAGAACCAATTTGACTTTATTTAATATTTTAAAGGAAAGAAAATGTGCACAGTTCCAATGTTTGGATGTTTTGTTAGGAACTGTCCAATAGTTAGCCGTGTATGTAATCAATTGGACCTATATTTATTTCATACAGTTTTATACTTTCATAAATGACATCTTACATTCATTGCTAAACTATGATATTATTTACCTTAATTGGACTTTATCATTGGATAATGTATATTATATTTAAGTAGAAAGGGCGGCGCTTTAAGGATGTTTTTCCGTCAAGTGGCTAACTCACATTGGAGAAGCAACATTATTGAGATGCTTTTGGTTGATGATTAGTCTTCTCTGATGGAACCCCAAGGGGTTGGCCCAAGTGGTGAAGGCCTTAGTCTTGGGGTCTCACTCCCTTCAAGGTCCAAGGTTCAACACCTCATGGGTGCAAACAATCCTTTGGGGCCACACCTCCTGGTGAAAAGCCAGCGATTTAACCAGTTCCGTGTAGGGAAACTTCCGAGGTTGCGGTGCACGGGACCGGGGTTTACTCTGCAGGGGTGGGTCCAAAGGGCCCTGCCTTGGAGAGGTTCCCCGATATCAAAAAAAAAAAAAAAAAAGTCTTCTCTGATGGGATTGATTGTGAACCATATTGTACAGTATTATATACATATATTTTCAGAGTGATTTGCTTCGGGACCTAAGTCCATTGAGGAAGGGATGGCAACGTGGTTTGAGAGGCTGTTGAAGAGAGAGATCTTCAAGGTGGTAAAAGTAGGTTAGTGATATAGCACAGGGTCTGTGTGGTTTCACTATGGTTTCTTTAAGCTTGTTGGGATGCAATTCAAGATGATGTTATGAAGGTATTCTAGGATTTTCATGCCAACAAGAAGTTTGAGAAAAGCGTTAATTGCACTTCACAACCCTCATTCCTGAAAATGCCAGGGCTATGGACAATATTGGTAAAAGCACACTCAAGCTGAAAACACCAAAGCCTGGAGCCCTTCGCTTAATGAAATCAAAGCACATTTACCTTACGCACTTTTTGGCACTTTTCTTAGCCAGATTATAGTGTGGAAAGCACGCTTTTGTAGTTTTTGAAAAGAATGTAAAATATCAGATTTGTCTATAGTAATTTAATTTAGATAAATTAAATGAGGAAGATGATGAGGGCTACAAAAATGTTGATGGTTGTATGATTAATGATGAGGATGATAATATACTTTAGGATAGCATTGTATTCCTTATTTTAGCATACAAGTCATACCTACAATTCTTTTGCATATTTGGTTATTTCCTTTTGGGTGTATTTTGATTTAGCCTCGCATTTTACTTTGATTGTGGCTGAAAAATATCTGGATTGTTCATATTTTATTAAGCACAAGAGAACCATATTCAATGCTTAGTTTAAATTTATGTAATTAGTTGATCACTTGATTGCAATGTTGCTCAATAATATTAGGCAATTGACTTAATGGGATAAAAGTGTTACTATCATGCCTTTTTAAACTTTTTATGATATGCATATTTTTTTATATGTTATATTTTTTTCGATCGGTGATTTTATACGTTATATTTTAAAACCTTTCATCTAGGCTCTAGGTAGCTTTTGTACTTAAGATGCCTAGCACTTTCACTAACACTTGTAGTCAGTGTCTTTGCTGGATTATTTCAAAGCCACATAAAGTGTTTGTAAGAGGTTCACAATTTAGACTTGGTGCTTATTGCCAACGAATGTCTAAATTGTAGGTTTAATTTAGGTAAGTCACGAGTGCTTTGTAAATTAGATATTGAAAAGGCCTACAATCATGTTAATTGGGAATTTTTCTATTATTTGCTTGGGTGATGTGGCTTTGAGGAGAAATAGCAGCCATAGATGGTGCGTTCCATTTTTTGGTGTTCTTCTCTCTACTAGTGAATGGCTTTTCCTGCTGGTTTCTTTGGTAGCTTGTGGTTGAAGATAGATGATCTTTCATCTTCGTAACTTTTCATTATTGTCGTGGAGGCTCTTAATAGAATGTTATCTTGATACTTATATAAAAAAAATATAATGTTGTCTTCATTACCGTTGATGGAGGTTCTGGTCATGTTTGGTTAACGATTTTTCTTTTTTTGAAGTTTTTATAAGTTTTCAAATTTTTTTTCAACTTCATTCCAAACATCTTTCAATTCTAAAAAACTTTCTATTTCAACTCTTTAACTAATCATTTGCCTAGATTTTTCAGCTAAAAAACAATGATAATTTTTTCACAAACTACCATAAAAAAATTATATTCGAGCAACTTTTCAACTCTACCTACTTTTACAAACTCCAGTAAAAACATATATACAAAAAATTATTCATTTTCATGTCTATTTTTACAAAACCCAACAAACAATACATCTCAAAAAAAGTCATTATAAATTCTCATTCTCAAAATTTCTCCTAATCAAACATACCCTTTCTTTTCTGAAGGACTTGAAATCTTGATGTTCTGAACATTATCAATCTGTTGTTTGTAAATGATACTTTAATATTTTGTTGGGCAAGCCCAAGCCTCCTATGCTCCCTGAGGGCCATTTTTTATGCTTTGAAGCTATTTCTTAAAAGTGGATTGCGCCAGGTCAGAGCATGCTCTTGGCCTTCTTTTGGGTGCCTCTTCCAAGGCCAATTCTATTTGGAATGGTGTGATTGAGAAGATTAAGCATAGTTTGGCTGGTTGGAAGAGGATGTATTTGTCTAAAGTGGTGGGATAACCTTGATCAAGAATACTCTTTACAATTTTCCTATGTTTCTTGCCTCTATTTCCCTTCCACTAGTGTGCCCCAGTGTTGCTAAAAGCTCTCGCTTAAGCGCCAAGGCCAAAGTGCTTTGCTTATCAAAAGCGAAGCTCATTTACAAAATTGCACTTTTTAGGGTTTTTTGTGTGAGCCTAAAGCGCAAAAAAGCATGCTTTTATTAATTGTTTTTTTTAAAATGGTAAAATATCATTCCAAGACCCAATCCTAATAAGTTTAGATCCAAGAAATTCGTGGATGTTCATGCCATTGAAATCTATTACAAGAAATCCTCCCTTTTTATACAAGAAATCTATTTGTCCAAAGGGGGTACAAATTACTTTGACAAATAGTATGTTGTCTAATCTTCCCACTTATTTCCTTTCTCTTTTGCCTATGTCAGCAGGGGTGGCAGATAGAATTGAGAGGATTTATCAGAATTTCTTGTGGGAAGGTAAAGGGGAGGAAAGAAAGTTTCACTTGGTAAGTTGGAATAAGGTGTGTCAACCAATTTCGTGTGGAGGTTTGGGGGTGCGTAATTTGAGGCTCTTTAATAAAAGCTCTTCTTGGGAAATGGTTATGGAGATATCATTGTGAAAGGGATGCATTATGTAAAATTGTTGTTGATGTTAAATATGGGAGAATGTGGGGGAGTTGGTGCTCTAATGAAGTTAGAGGAGCGTATGGGGTGGGTTTGTGGAAGTCCATTCGGATGGGTTGGGTGGAGTTTGTCAATCATATTAAATTTAAGGTGGGGATGGGACAAGGATACATTTTTGGCATGATATTTGGTATGGGGATTCAGCCCTCAAGAATGTTTTTCCTTCCCTTTTTAGGATTGTTAGGGACCAAGATGTTGTAGTGGCTGATTCTCTTTCTTTCTTGAATAATAATCCTCAATCGAATGTTGAATTTGTGAGAGATGTGCATGATTGGGAAGTGAATGTAGTCTCAGATTTTTTTGGAAGATTATATGATTTAAAGATTATTCGGGGAAGGGAGGATAGCTTGCTGTGGGTTCATGCAGGAAATTCCAGATTTTTGGTTAGTTCCTTTTATAAGGTGCTAACCTGCCATTGTGTTTGTGATTACCTGGAAAAGCATTTGGAAAGTTAAGGTGCCTAGTAAGGGCATTTTTTTGTTGGTTGGCATCTCTTGGAAAAATTCTGGCCACGGATCGGGATAACTTAAGAAAGCGTGGACTTTGTGTAGTAGATTGATGCTTTATGTGTAAAAAAAATTGTGAATCTGTTAACCATCTTTCTCTTCATGGTGAGATGGCCAAGATTTTGTGGAATGAGATTTTTGGTAGGATGGGAATTGCTTGGGTGATGCCTAAGCAAGTGGTGGATTTTCTTGCTTGTTGGAAAGGTTTTGAAGGAAGACAAAGTGCTGCTGCCATTTGAAAGATGATCCCCTTGTGTTTGATGTGGTGCTTATGGATGGAGAGGTATGAGAGGTGTTTTGAAGACAGAACGCTCGATGGGAGAACTTAGGGAGTTTTTCTTTATTACTTCAAGTTTGTGGGCTAAGGCTCTTGTTTTGAATGGGGATGATTTTCTTGATTTGCTTTAGTGCTTTTCCAGTTTCTTGAGTGTATGTAGGTATTTTCTCTTGTATACTTGTACTTGGGCTATGCCTATTCTTGGGAATAAAATCTCTTATTAATTATATATATAAAAAAAAAAATTATTATTACAATCAACCATTGAAACAAGGTGTTAAAAAAGAAGGTTCTAAGTTTATCCAATGACCGTTCTCGATCATTGAAGCTTCGCTCCTTCCTTTCCCTCCAAAGACACCACCATAGGCAGATCGGAACCATGGCAATATCACAATGAATTAATAGATGATTGATGGATTCTCCACTCTTTTTACACAAACAACACCAATCCAAGACTATGATTCGCCGTTTCCTTAGGTTGTCGGTAGTGAGAATCTTCCCCAAAGAAGCTGTCCATGCAAAGAAGGATGCCTTTAAGGGAGCTTTTGTCTTCCAAATGCTCTTCCACAGGAATGGATTTACATTAAATATCCAACTCAAGTGTATTCCCACTTATTCCAATAAATGTCCAATTGGGCCTTCAAAAATTATGGGCCAATGGGCCCAATAAAGCTATCCTTCTAACCTTAAAAAAGTTGCGCCCGGGTGTTGCAGACTATGCCTTTTAGTTTTTTAATTACAGAATTTTGTATTACTTATATATATATATATATATAAAAGAGTAGAGCTTGGGGCTTATTTAAAAGAGCGTTTGTTTGATGTTTGAACCTATGTGATTTCATTTCAATGTTCTGATAACTACTTTTCTGTTTATGTGCATCCGCAAAATAAATATGATAATTAGATTCTGTGCCATTTTATGCATTATTTTCTTCAGCAACCCTAATTTTTGCATTTTCTAATGTATAGGCAGGTGCTAAAGTAAATATTAGCGCTGGTGGAGCAACCCCTTTGCATATTGCTGCTGATAATGGGAGCTTAGAAATCATAAACTGTCTATTGAAAGCTGGAGCTGATCCAAATGTCACTGACGAGGTGAAGCTATACTTATTATCAGACAGTCATCTGTCTATAAGTTCATTAGTTAATACATAGTCACGAATTGACCCGTTATATCTTGAGTCAGCATGCTCATTTTTTTTGCATGCTAGTGTCTTTACATTACCATTGAATTTATGAAATATATTACCTATATAATCCCTGAAGCATCCTCTTTGATACAAAGGCTTATCAAAATTGTTTTTGATAAGCATCATCTTTGTATTATATTGAGCTACCTCATCATTTTAATCTATTTTTCATTTTACTTTGACCTATCCCAACGCTTCACATGCTAAAAACACATTTCATTGTATTTTCTTTATTACCAGTATAAACCCACTCGGTTTTTTGACATTAAGATATATATATTAAAAAAAAAAAAATTGGAGATGAAAGGTCTCCTATCAATTGTGTATAGACCTAGCACTTCTGTATTTTCCATTTCTAGTCATTTGACTTTCCCACACTTAACTCTTTACTTTTTCAATAAAAAAGACCATTCATCATATTGTGACTATTGACTCATCATTAGTTACCCACTTGGCTTCCTCACCTCTTAATTATTCTACCTGAATTATTCCTGCGCATTGTGTGGGTTGAAGGCTACTAATTGAATTTTTTTTTTTTTTTTTTTTATAAGTACTACTAATAGAATTAACACTAGGGGCATTTGATATACTAACAACATTCACCCAAAAAAGAAAATAATATGGTCAAGAATTCAATTGATTTTTGAAACACTTGAATAAAATCCCAATAAAAAGATTTGTGAATATTTGAACCTCTACTTATGAAAATTACTCGTAAGAAAATGAGATCCCCACAAAATAAAGATGATACCTTTTGACACTTTTTATTCATTTTTTTGATCGGTCTCTTTAGTCCTCATTAGCAAGAAAATGATACTTCCAATTTGATCTTCCTTTCTAAGTAACTCAGGCATAATGCTTTCCTAACCTTTTAAATTGTCTTAGGTTAAGGAATTTAGGCATACAAGGCATTGCTGGAATGTGCCACGAACCTTCCTAATACCATCCCTATCTTTATTTCTTTTTAGAGTTCTGTAAGTAATAAAAACTTGAAAATATGTGCTTTCCTTTTCTCACATTATATGCTTGTGCTGTGCATGTGCAGTTTACCCTTTATTTTTTTGTTTGTGATTACATTTATATGACAGTGGCTCTCTCCCAACAGCCTCTCTATCCCGTGAACCCCTTCCCTTATAAAACCAGCCTCCTATTTCCTCTTTCCCACTTATCCCTTGTTTTTTTCTCCTTATTTTTCCTAGTTTTCCTTTTTTGTTTCCTTTTATGTCATTGACTCATTAGAGGCTAGATCTAGGGCATTTGGTCCATCTTCTCGCAACACCTCCACCACCAATGGAAGCACTGCCTCAACTTTGACCACTGCCTAACACTGAACATCAGATCTCTCCACTACGTGGCTACCACGGTATCCAGCAGTTCTAGGGCTTTTGGATCAATGGTTGGGTTTTTAACAATTGGTATCAGAGCAGGGATTACATCACGAGTTTAGGTCACGGAGGGGGTGACCTATAAGCTAGATTAAAATGCCTTGATACTATGTATGGACATAGTATTAAGTCATTGAATACTAATAGATGAGTGCAGCCGCCGAAAGGGAAAGGGCTACCACTGAGTCAGTGTCGGTAGAGTGGGCTGCCATAGACGTTGGATTCGGAAGCGTGGTGGAATGTTATGATACTGGGGGTTAAAGATTTAACCAAATTAGTATCCAACAGTTGTAGGGCTTTTGGATCAATGGTTGGTAGTGGGCTGTCATCGGGTCGCATAGCTGCCCAATGGCTTTCTGGCCCTGGTCTCCTATTTTCTCAGTTTTTCTTTCGTATATCTTCTTGTTTTTCTTTTCCTTTAGGATTTTCAAGCTTAGATATGTGCTATTCCACTAGTCCTCACCTTACATGCTCCATCGAAGGCCTCCAAGTGTCTGCTCCACCACCTCCACCAACCAACCCTGCCTTTTAACCAGATCTGGCCTCCATGTGCCACCTCTCTGGCTCTCTCCTCTGCTGCTGATCATCTGCCGTTTCATTTTGCTAGGAGTTTCATTCTCCTCCTGATACTGCTTTTGTTGGGAGCTACCTTTGAAAGTTCTCCTATCCATGTACGTAGGAGAAAAGATTCTGATCGAGCGCCTCAACCCGAACAGATTCAATGTGCAGCCCATGAAATCACCTTCACAACAGCCTTTCTCACAATCACATGTCAAGAAAATATACGACCGGGATTGTAGGTTCCGTTACCCAATTGTTTCCCTTTTCCTGCACCGTAAAATGTATTTGGGGTTGTTTGTTGGGGTCCAACCCCCTCCTATTGTATTGGTAATTATAGTCAATTCTATTTTATTCATTAAAACAGATTACATATATATGATCTCAAAAAAAAAATTTTTTTGAAAGAGAGAAAAAAAATGACATTTATATGATGAACAATCCTTGATTAAGAGTGGGTAAATCTTTTGTTTCTATGCGCAAAAACATTAGTGCAGTGTGCTAAATTATTCCCATGACCAAAAAATGTAAGTGCAGTGTACTAAACTTGTTATTAATTTACACTTTAATTTTAGGACCCATACTTAATTTAAATATTCATTGACATTTTTTGGGGGGAAGGGGGGAAGGGAGGGGATTCATCTTACTTTCGCATGCTTTGGTTGGTCTGCCTGTGGGTATTTTAATAAATGATTTTTATTTGTTTCAATACTCCAGTGTGCATTAAGAATTTATAACAGGTGCTTTTTTTTTCAGTGTTGGTTGGGAAACCCATCTTTCAATAGGCAACACCTCAGTAGCAAAGAAAAAAATAAATATTTTTCTTTTCCTTCCAAATACATGCTATAAAACAAAGTGGTGTAATCTTCTGCATGACATTGGTCTTCTTTCCTAACACTTCCAACTTGGAGGTATTTCAAATATGGGAAAATTTTCCAAGTTGGACGCCTCTTCAAAATAATCTTGTTAGTGGTTACCTTTAAGCTGTAAATGGTCTCTATTATAGGAAAAATGTTTTGGTTGAGTCCATCCTAGCTAGAGCCTAAGCATCCAGATTATATTATGTACTAAGTGGACTACCAGGTTACCAAAACATTAGTAAAGTTCTATGACAGAGCCTATTAACCATCTCTCCTTGACTCCTTATAATTACCAGTTGACCAATTGGTTTGATTGCTTGTATGAGCCCATTTTAGGTTGTTTCCTTCACAGTAATATTAATTGAAATCATACCCATATTTGATGTTTTTTTCGTAAGTATAGATATTGGATGTTCTTGGTACTTGTTAAAAAAAATGTTCTTGCCGTACCAGGATGGTCTGAAGCCGATCCAGGTTGCAGCTGCACGAGGCAATCAAGGAGCCGTTGAGATTCTTTTTCCTTTGACTTCAAAAGTTCAGACCATTTCAAATTGGACTGTTAATGAAATACTTGAGCATATGCAGTCTGAAACTAGCAAGCAACAGGTATTAATATCGAGGCACTAGGTTTTGGATATGTGAGAAAGAAAGGAAGGTTTCCAATTTTTCTATGAGCGCATATTTATATAGGCTCTATAGTGTGTATTCAAAACATCATATTTGCTTAAACTAAAGATCAACCGTGTGATCTCTTGGTGGGGGCATTTTGATTTTGAAATAAATATTTTAAAATACCTCTATGTTTCCTTCTTAGCTTTCTCACCAAAAAACAAAGAATTGTTTCTTGGCCTGATGAGCAGCATAGCAGTGTGCCAGTGACTAGATGTCTACTCTTTTTCATTTGAAAAACAAAGAGTTTCTTCCTCCATTCAAAGGAATTTGGAGCTCTTAAGCCATTGTGAAAGGAGTTCTGGGTACATAATGAGAAGAGCCTCAAATTTTCCCTGGAAAGGAGATTGTATTACTGAGTAAAAGGAGGAAACTTTTCCACTTAAGAATGCTGTGCACCCACAGAATCAGTCGAGACTTTGTTCTGGATACCCGATGCCAATCAATAAGAATATTGTGCACCCCCAGGATTAGTAGAGACTTTGTCCTAGACACCAGGCGCCAATAAAAAAAATCCTCTGAACAATGGCAGGAAATATGAGAATAAAAGACTAACCCAGACAACACAAAAAATTCCATAATTACTTGCAACAAATAACGAAGAGACACCTGGTGTCACTAGAAAATACAGTCTCTATCAGTTTCTATTTGGTATCAAATCTAACCAAGTTACAGCTCAATTTTTCCATTTTGTATGCCAACCCAGTACTAGTTTAGATGCTTGTATTAACATTCAAGGGAAAATTTTCAGGAAGAAACAGGGGACCAAAGCAATGTTAATATGCCGAAGGAAACCAATCTACTAAAGCCAGATCTCCCTGAGGTTTGTTATACTTACCGTGGCTCAGATTCTTTTCTGGATTGTCTGTTGTCTGAAATTGGATGCTTTCTAGCTTTTAATTTTTCTTGATAATACCCTAGGGGTTGGCTCAAGTGGTAAAGGCTTTGGTCTTGGTAGTAATCTCCCTCTAGGGTCTAGGATTCAAATCCTCTTGGATGCAAACAATCTCTAGGGTCAATCGGACTGGGGAATTTTTCCCTTAAATTTCCTGAGTTGCACTTGTAGGAAACTCTTTGCCGAGGGCTTGTGCATCCCTGAGATTAGTCGGGATGTTGTTCCCGGACACCCGGTGCCAATTAAAAAAAAAAAAAAGATCTTGGTAAGATTACACTGGATGTTCTGTAGATGAGATTATTATATATCTAAATTAAATCTAGTTACTATCATAAATTCAATTCAAATTCGATATTCTAGTTTTTACTCTGATCGCCAGTTCAACCATTACCTATAAAAAATAATGTCAGTTCAACCAAAAGACTGAATCAAAGACGTCTGCGAATCAATTCCTGGTTTTATTTCTTATAATACTGCACAAAGTTTTCTATAAGAAGTGGAATTCTTATTGAAAACTTCTTCCAGTGGGAGAAGCATTGAAATGCTAACGAAAAGAAATTTAAGATGCCACTTTGGGATTATTGGAATCATTTTGAGCAAGGAAATGGGTCTCCCCTCTACCATTGACAAGGGATTGGACTTACTTTCACCTTTTGATAAGGGTAGGTGGTGAATGGGATCCCACATTGCTTGGGAATGAAAAGTTTTTGCTCTTTATAAAGTTCCAATGGGGTTCCAAGTGTATCATTGACTAGTCCTTTCGGAGTATGGGCCATGTGGTTTAGGTCTTCCATTGGGGCTTTACAAATTTTCTCCTTTGGATTTATTTTGTGTATTTTTTTTCTTTTTCTTTTTTCTTTTGAATTATGGAGATATTAAACTTTTTGTCTGAAGTCATAAATATTAAAATTTCTGAGTTGAAGTATTCTGTTGGAATACTTTTAATGTTGTGTTTGCCGATGTGATGAATGTTCAACATTTCAGGTGGCACCAGAAGCAAAGAAGAAAGCTGCAGAAGCAAAATGTAGAGCAGATGATGCTTTCAAAAGAAAAGATTATCATACTGCTGTAGATGCTTATACACAAGTTCATACTTCTCTCCTTTGACTAATTCAATATTCTCTCCCTTTTACTATTGAAAATTTTCCTTTTCGGCTGCAACCCTATGTCTCTGTATTTGGTCGTGCTCTTCGTTGATACTATTTTTCATCTGACGGCAGATAACACATCTCTGTATTGAACATTATTGGGGTAACTTATCAATTTATTGTTTGACTAGAAAGCATATTTCATGGTCAGCCACCAATATAATTTAGCACATTAGGGGTGTGGCTCAACTAGCCTTGGTCTTGGTGGTATACTTCTTCCATGTCTAAGGTTCAAATCTTCTTGGATACAAACAATTTCAAGGGGCCATCTGGCTGGGTGCAACTTCTCCTTGAATTACTTGAAGTGCACTTGCAAGAAACTCCTTACTGAAAGCATGTGCACTTTCGGCATTAGTCGAGACTTTGTTCTTGGACATCCAGTGCCCAAAAAAAAAAAATATTAGTGCATTTTCAAAGAAACTAATTAACGTCTTACCAAATAGGTGAATAAGACTTAATTAATTAAACTTCTCATGACTATTCTTCTGACAGAATCTAGCTGGCTATTGATATTTTTAGTGTTCCATTGGTAGTAGATACACCATCTTCTGTATGCTATTCTATTATTTGAAATTTAAATAATCAATTTATATTTACTGCAAGAATAAATGACGTGGCCTAATAGAAACAAAGAAGCTTTTACTTTGAAAAATTGTGTTATAGATATCAGTGGCAAAATTAGTTTCCTTATTCACAGATGCATATCTAGAACATGTGAGCTTTCAGCACTTTGATTGTAAATTGTAATTGTTTGGGATGCATATTCAGGCAGTCGATTTAGACCCCACTGATGGTACTTTGTTTTCCAATCGGAGCCTTTGTTGGATACGCTTGGGTCAAGCTGAGCATGCCTTAGATGATGCGAAGACCTGCCGAGCATTACGGCCAGATTGGCCGAAAGCTTGCTACCGGGAAGGTGCAGCTTTACGCTTGTTGCAGGCATGTTTTCATGTTCGCTTCTGGTCCATGGTATTTGAAAGGACAAATTGGTCTTTGTGATCTGATGTTATTTGTTTCTCTTATTATTGCAGAGGTTTGATGAAGCAGCCAACTCTTTTTATGAGGGAGTGCAGCTTGACCCCGAAAATAAGGAACTTGTGCATGCCTTCAGGTAATGATCACGTCCACCATCTCTGGATTTACTTAGGCCTTGGTTTTGGCATGCCGATGACTACTTTACAAAATGAAAAAAGAGAAAAAAACTGTTTATTGTTTTCTTTATCGATTGTAAAATCCATGAAATGAGCTAATTGTTGAAGAGTTTCGTTTATTTGAGGGACTGCAAAATTTATTTCATCAATCAAATACATCCTCTGAGTACCTGCCACGTCTACAGGGAAGCTGTTGAAGCTGGGAGGAAGTTTCATGGTACCAATCAGGAAAGAGAAACTGGAGTTTTGTGTGGATAAATACCTGTAGGGGGGTCATACCGGACACATATGGAAACTGTATCCTGAAAAAACAACAGCTGTAATAGTTTATCAATGAGAATTGTTCACTGTTTTGGTTGAGAATCACAATTATTTCAGCCAGTTCTTTAACATAAAAAACCTTACTGTAAGATTTCTTTAACCGCCGAATCGAAAGGCTCCGACAATAATGAATTAAAAGGCTCATGAAATCAACAGCCTACCAACCCCGTCTAAGACAACCAGGGACAACTAACAACATTGGTACTACAGTCTACAATTATGGGAAAACCAATCGGCCCTTGGAAACCCATGATCCACAGTCCATGTCATCTCGAATAAGCCTCCTCTACCACATTGAATTGATTGGCTTTGTAGAAAATCTATTTGCATGCTTATTTACTGACACTCCTAATGCAGTATTGATGTGAAAGCCAACCACATTAGTTAGCATAAAAGATACTTGTGTTGGGAAAGTTTTTTACGACTGACATGGTCACACGGTATACAGTGTGTAGGTAGCAGAAGAGAGTGCCTACAGTGTTCTATACACCACCGAATGGGAGGCTGATTTTAAGGATAAAAACAATATTTGCCTCTCATCTGTGTTAAATCGAAGAGCAAAGGCCTCACTTATTCTCCCTATTGATCCTCCGTTGCCAATCTCGCCACCTACTTCCATTAGAGAATGCCTATTGCACCCGTGGCACACTTCAATCCAGTTCAACCTATCATGTTTCATTCGAATTTTACTTTCTTTTTGTTTTGTTGATTGCATCTGAGTCGACACAAGTAAAGGAGAGGTGGTCTTTGATTTCCCCAAAAGCCAAAAGAGCAAGTTCTATTTTTGAACTATCTCTCTGGGGATTGTGAAAAGCGTTTTACTAGAAATATTCTTGTTATTACTTAGACTCATTCTCTAAAAAGTAGATCTCACTCTACTAGCTCCTAATAAATTAAATACATACATTAAAATATGAAGGCTTCTTATTCCACAACAACGAAAGTAGGGCTATTCATCCGAGCCAGATTTTATCCGGCTCGATTCTGGTTCCGGTTTTCGGCCCGGGTCAAATCTGGGCCAGAATCCAAATTTGAAAAACTGGATTAATCCAGTTCAAAGTGAAAAGATAACCTAATTATCTAGCCACTGCCGCCGCCCCCTTTCAGATCTCTCTCACTCTCTCTCTCTGCTTTACTCTGCGAAGTCTTCGCCTCCCTCCCCCAGTTCCTCTCGCTCTCTCTCTCTCTCTCTCTCTCAACAAGCTCTTCTAAGATTTTAGCAAGCTGTGGCCATGCTTAGGCCTTTTGAATGGCAATATTTTGAAGCTCCAATATTTACAAGAGCTGTCAAGAAGGCACTTAAAACGTACTCGTGTTTTTTTACCCTGCTCCGGTAATTTGTCATCTCTGTTTATTTGAAGCAACGAATTATACCTAGTTTGTTTGTCATATTTCACTTTGCTATCTACGATGCCAAACGGTGGAAGTTCTTTCGGATCCAAGGGATTATAACGTATTTCTATTTGGGTATGTTTTCCTTCTTCCCTCTGTTGTGTTCTCTATTTGTTGATTTTGGGTTTTTTATTTTTATGAGAATGTATGAACGTTTGAGGAGTATTTTTATGTAGATTTGTTTGAATGTTTGAGGAGTATTCTGTTAGCTGCAAAATGCTAGAGCCATAGGTAATGGGTTATTGTTATTTGGAAGAATGGGTTTAGATCTGAAGAATAAGTTTGTTGAAGAATAAGTTTGTTGCTATTTAAAACTCTAAAAACAATGAGAAATGGAGATCACGAAATTTCACAACAAACCCATGTGAAGAGAGTTAGGGTTTCTGTTAGTTGAATACTAATCCATGCCCTTTTTTTCCCCTTTTCACTTATGATGTACTAATAAATCTATTTTTTATGCTTTGCTAAATAACATCATTCTACTGTTATTTGATTCCTTGCTTCTATTTTCTATGTGCATCAAGATTTGACACCAAACAGATCAAAAGTTGGTTTATAGAAATTGTATTTTGCCATGCTTTGCTAAATTTTTTGGGATATGCTATTTGTTGAGAAGACGGTTTTGATTTTCCTTTTTGAAATTTTAAGGCCAACGAGATGCCTCATCCAAAGGGGGGTAATTTTCACCTGCCCAATCCTTTTACTGAAAACATACAAGATGGTTCGCTTTCATGAGTGATTTAACACTTCTTTTTTCAGATGTTCGATTAAACTCAGTTGCAATTCTTCCAGTTTGTAAATTGTTAAGTGACCCTTACATTTGGATGCTTTTCTATATAAAACTAAGACAGTGTACACTATTATCCACTGGAAGTATCCATAGTCCATATTTTTTAGAGTACTTGTTTTCAATAAATATATTACATGAGTGGCTTTAATGGGATTAATTTCAATGATTTTCTTGTATCTTTTTCTCTTTCTAGTTAGGTGTTTTCTAGTATACATCCTGCCTACTTGCATGCACCATTTGCCTTTTTAATATTTTTTTATGAGTGCCTTGTATTCAAATTTTTATTACTGAAAAAGAAAGGTGTTGGGTCCAGCAAGGAGGTTTTCATTACTGTAATATCTGACTTGCACAATAACAAGCACGATTATGCAATATTTATTGGCTTGCATCTTAACATGTGGTATATATTTTGCTTGCTTTATTGACTATTGACATTGGCTGTAGGTTTACTCAATTCGTGATGCAGCTGCAAATAATGTGAAACGCCTCTCAGAAGAATTTGGCCCAGAGTGGGCAATGCAGCACATAATTCCACAGGTTCTGATTTGTTACTGTTATTGGTTTGTATGGACATATTATCATAAAGTTTCCTCTAGGAAAAAAAGTAAAATTCTCATATTGATGTTGGTACATGACATAGAAAATTTTATCTATATTTTTTGATAGGTAATCAATAAGTTTTACTGATATACATGACCCATGTCATTCCTACAAAGAGATCATTCCACATGGTCTTTGATATAACTGTCTTTGATATATGCAATTAGTGTCTAAAAGTTTATATTGAGTATAACTAAAAGTTTCATGTGATGTTCATTAGGTGACTCGATACTTTGACTATGAAGATCCAAATGGGAAGGAGATTTGGATCTGGCAGAGTAGTGCAAAAGCTCTTTCTGGCTGAACTAATGATAATACAATGGCTTGTAATTTTTTACTTTGTAATGTAATTAAATATCAAATAATGTAATATGAAGTGGGTTGTACTATGTGATGCATGCATTTTATATTATAAATATTGAATTTCTATTTTTTAGATGCATTTAGTTAAAAAGATAATTAGTTTTCTATATTAAAAAGAAAAAAAAAGTTTTCCAAATGTAATAGAATATAGGTTTAGATTTTTTTAAAAAAAAATTTCTTTACAACAGCTTTTTCTGGAACAAAATTTAATAGAATATAGCCTTTGTAGTTAAAAAAAAAAAAAGGGTATAGCCCGAAACTCGGATTTCCGGGTTATAAAAATCTAGATTCATTCGAATTTCAGACTGGGTCATAACCTGGGTGTATCCGGGCCGAAAACCAGCCCAGGTTTGGAATCCAGGTTTTGGGCCGGATATATCCGGATATCCGGTCCGAAACCCGGATGAACAGTCCTAAATGAAAGCACCTTTTCATTCTTTCATATATTAGGGGATTTCACTTGGAAAAAAAAATGTTCCATACTAATGTATTTGGGTCTATGAAAGAGATATTATAGCACTCACTAATGAGGCCCTATCGATTAGTATTACATAGAAGAAATTTATTATAGACAATAATATAATTAGATCTGCTGTATAATTGATATTTTTATTTTTTATTTTTCTAGTTGGTTTTGTTGTATAATCTCACTTAATTTTCTTCCCTAACAACAGAATGTTATGGAGAAAAGATGACGTACTTAACAGCAGCCATTGTTTGATGTGGACCATTTAAAAATGGTACATTCCAAGGAGAAAAATAGGGACAAATAAGGGGAAAAGTCATTGAAAGAAGATATGGAGGCTCTAGATACCTATTTGTGATTAACTAAAAACATATGTGTACTAACCAAAAGTTCTCGCTGAACTTTTTTGCGTTGAGAAATATGTTGAGAGAAAGATGGGAATGAGGAAGATTGTAAGGTTGCTACTACTTCTGTTCTCTGGCCAACCATAAAATTCAACTTCCAAATCGCCTTTAAAATAAGCATTCCAGCTTCTACATCAATCATACCAAACTAAATTTCATACTCCTTAATCACAAAACCTTTTTAATAGAAACCATACAAACTATCAAAGCTGACGAAAAGATGTAGAAATGAAGAGAGAGGCATTGGACTGTTGGATGAGTCAAAGGTTTAAGACACAAGGTTCATTGCTTGGAAGTGCAACATGTGGGAGGCTTTCCATAACAAAGAAGAAAGGGTTATTGTATTAGGAACGAGTGGTCATTTTCTATTCTGCTCGGACCTCCTGTCCACCCGTTCCCTCCAACGGGCAGGTGGATTTTTCAGCTCACTACGTGGTTTTCGCCAAACTAAACCCTATATTTAAGATCCAACCCCATTACATAGATCCAACTATAATCTTTTTTTTTTTAGAAAAATAAAAGAGGTATGCACTTCTGCAAACCCCCTTACCCATGATCATGGCTTTGGCTATGGTTTTGCACAAAGACCCATTGACAAAGCCTTAACTGTTGGTTTTAAACCCCTTACCTGCGGCCACAACTAGGTTGTGGGTCGCAAACTCTCCTAATCGTGACCACGACTTGACTCCTGGTTTGCATAGAGACCTTGGTTGTGGGCTGTAGAGATCCAAGAAGAAGAAGAAGGCATGAGGAGAAGATGATGAAAAAGATGTTTAGGGTTTGGGCAACTGAAACCTAGGCAGGCTACCCGCTGCTTATATGTTTTTTATGTCTTAATTTGTTTGCTTGGTACCCTTTGGGAGAGGGTGAGTATGCTTGGAAAGTTGGGTATCTACCTAGCACCCATTGTTAGGGCTAGATGTATGTATATCTAAGAAATATTGCTCTATTATGCACTCTTTTTAAAATGAATGGGATCCTAGTTATGGGTGCATATGAGCTAATTTACAGTGCATATGTCTTTATAGTTGAACGCTTGGTCATTACTATCCTCTGTGACTTTATCATAGTTTCCAACTTCATAAGCTAAATTATACCTCGTGTTAAATATTATAACTTTATCATATTCTTCAATGGTCATGTTTTTCAACTTTAATAATTTTAGGAAATGATACTATGCTGCTTGGGTTGGCCCCTTTAGTTTGACCATGTTTTAATTTTTTTTCTTAATGGTTAAGGAAGTAATTATTAGTGAATTTGTGTTTTTTGTTTTTACAAATGTTCCAAGATGTTTTAAAAAAGGTTTAAAAGAAAAAAGTGCAAATGCTCTGTGGGGCACGCCCAATATTAAATGTAAAATACATGAAGAAAATACTTCTGTGTATATTCCGAATGAGTGTGTATTGTAAAATATTACAAGGTATTTATACTACAAAGAGTAAAGTAAAATGAGTGTAATTACATGTAAGGATAGAATAAAATAACATATTACAATAAGACTTTATACAAGTTATTATAAAATGTAATACTCCCCCTCAAGATGGAGAGTAAATGGAATGAACTCCCATCTTGGCTATCAATGTAGAAAATTGGTGACTACTCAAAACTTTAGTAAGAACATCAGTAAGTTGATGTTGAGAACCAACATGAAATGTCTTTAGAATCCTAGCTTGAAGCTTGTCACGTACAAAATGGCAATCAAGCTCAATATGTTTTGTGTGCTCATGAAAGACAGGGTTAGCAGCAATATGAAGTGCAGCTGTGTTATCACAAAACAAATGAGCACTATTAGAATGAGAAACTCTAAAATCTGAGTGTAAGGAAAGAAGCCAAACAATTTCACAAGTTGTAGTGGCCATAGAACAATATTTCGCCCCAGTTGATGAACGAGAAATTGTTTGTTGTTTCTTAGATTTCCAGGACACCAAGGAATCTCCAAGAAAGACACAGTAACCCGTAGTAGATCTTCGAGTATCAGGGCATGAAGCCCAATCCGAATCTATAAAAGCTTTGATCTGAAAAGAAGAATCAGCTAAAAAAATAAACCATGTCCTGGAGTGGATTTGATGTATTGTAGAATATGATAAGCAGCTTGTAAATGAGGCTCATGGGGCTTATTCATATACTGACTAAGCCGATGAACAGAGAAGGTGGGATCTGGCTGTGTAATGGTGAGATATAATAATCTACCAATTAATCTTCTAAAAACAGAAGGATCAGCCAATAAAATGCCACTGTCTTTACTGAGTTTTAAATTTTGTTCAATTGGAAAAGCAGCTGGTTTAGCACCAAGAAATCCAGCATCTTGTAATATCTCAAGTGCATACTTACGTTGACATAACGAGATGCCTTGAGGAGATCTAACAACTTCCAAACCAAGGAAGTATTTAAGCTGACCCAAATCTTTCAGCTTCAATTTTGTATCCAGCAACAGTTTCAAATCATCAACAGCAGGTGAATCATTACTGGCAATTAAGATATCATCAACATACACAAGAAGTGCAATAAAAGAAGCAACATCGGAATGAGTAAACAAGGAATAATCAGCTTTAGACTGATTAAATCCAAGTTCAAGAAGAGTATTAGAAAACTTGGAAAACCATTGACGAGATGCTTGTTTTAAACCATAGAGAGACTTGTTTAATTTGCACACTTTAGACTCCC
Source organism: Carya cathayensis (assembly GCA_011037825.1). Classification (NCBI taxonomy): domain Eukaryota; kingdom Viridiplantae; phylum Streptophyta; class Magnoliopsida; order Fagales; family Juglandaceae; genus Carya; species Carya cathayensis. Next base: position 354,825 of record QGSO01000287.1, on the reverse strand, counting down.
CCTTAGCATGAAAATCAGGAGGAAGAGTTATATAAACTTCCCCAAGTAAATCCCAATGTAAGAAGGCGTTGTTCACATCAAGTTGAACCAAAGACCAATTCTGAACAGCAGCTATGGCAAGAAGTGTACGAACAGTAACCATTTTTGCCACAGGGGAATTTTTTTTAGAATAATCTAATCCTTCACGTTGTGTATATCCCTTAGCAACTAATCGAGCTTTGTAACGCTCAATAGAGCCATCAACTCTATATTTGATTTTATAAACCCATTTACATCCAATGGGTTTTTGTCCAATAGGTAAAGAGGTAATAGTCCAGGTATTATTATTTTCTAAGGGTAGAATCTCAGCAGCCATAGCATCTCTCCAATTAGAGTGTTTGACTGCCTGATAATAAAACTCAGGCTCTATATCAGCAGTAATAGCTAAAGCGAAGGATTTATACTTAGGAGATAGTCTATGATAAGAAAGAAAATGATTAAGGTCATATGGAATACCTGCTGGCATAGGAACAGAACCTGTGGAATTTGATGTAGAGTGTGTAGTAAGAGAGTTGCAATAATAGTGTTGCAAATAACCAGGAGCTCCTCTATGTCTAGATGATTTACGAATTGGAGGAGAAGCTATTTTAGACTCTGTTTCAGGAACTATTTCAGATTCTATGAATGAGTCTGAGTTGGAATGAATTTGTGTGGATGATGAGGGCTGTGGTTCAATATTTGTATTGGGAGAAGCAGTATTTGGTGAAAAAAAAATTCTCAGTAGGTACTATATTCTCAAAGACTGAAGATATAGTTGAAGGCATATTATAATGTTCAAAAATTGATGATTGATCTGGAACAGTATTGAAATGCACTGAAGTTGAAGGTGATACAAAGGAAAAAGGAGATTTAAAAGGAAAGACATGTTCATGAAAAACAACAGGTCTTGATACAAGGGTATTATTTGTAGCGAGATCTAACAGTTTATAACTCTTAATGCCAAAAGGGTAACCAATAAATATACATTGTCGTGCCCTAGAATCAAACTTAGATCTTGATCTAAGTAGAGAGGATGCAAAACAGAGACATCCAAAGGTTCTAAGATGATCATAAGTGGGAGGTGATTGAAAAAGTAGTTCACAAGGTGATTTGTTTCCCAACAAAGGTGTAGGTAACCTGTTTATAAGATGAGTGGCAATAAGAATGGCATCACTCCAGAAATGAAAAAGTAAATTGGATTGAAACATTAAGGCCCAAGCAGTGTTTAAAAGGTGTTGATATTTACGCTCAACAATAGAATTCTGTTGAGTTTCAACACAACTGAAATGATGGATAACACCTTTAGACTGAAGAAAGGATGTTAAAGAAAATTAAGTACCATGATCAGTACGAATCTTCTTAATTTTTTTTATGGAATTGTGTTTTAACAAGTTTGAAAAATTGAGGAATAAGAGAAGAAACTTCATATTTGCATTTTAAAAGATAAATCCATGTGGCCCGTGTACAATCATCAACAATTGTTAAAAAATATTTATGACCTTCAACAGTGGGGGTAGAAAAAGGTCTCAATACATCACAATGAATCAAATCAAAAGGAAAAGCAGACATATGAGAAGTATGAGGAAATGATAATTTCTTTTGTTTGACCAGAGGACAAACAAGGCATGGAGAGTCAGTATCTAACATATCAAGCACAAATTTATGTAAAAATTTCATACTAGAAATAGAAGGATGACCTAATCTATTATGCCACAATTCAAATAAGGCATGTTTTGAGGATTTGGAACAAACAAACAACTGTTTAGCTAAATGGGATGCTATTACAGGTAAAGAAGGAGTTTGTAGTAAATCACTAGTAGAAGAGCCTGATTGTTGTAGAAAGTAAAGGCCTCCCTTGTGTCTACCCACTCCAATCAGCTTCCATTGATTCAGGTCCTGTATAAAAATGAAATCAGAGAAAAAGGACAAACAACAAGTCAGAGTCAAGGTTAACTTGCTAACAGATATCAATTTGAATGAAAAGGCAGGAATGCAAAGAACATCTCTAAGTATTAGATCCTTAGAAATGTGAACAGTGCCAATATGTGTAACAGATATACTTTGGCCATTTGGAAGCTTGACAGTAGTGTTAATGACTGGTTTGAAGGAAGAAAAAAAGGATGTTGATGGAACCATATGATCTATGGCTCCCAAATCAAGAATCCAAGAAGATAAACCAATATTAGTAGATACAATACAACTGGAAGAAAAAATAGATGGAATATAAGAAGTGTCAATACCAGCAATTGAAACAGAGGAAGCTGCATTAGCAGTGTGTGGTGGATTGGCAGATGAAGTAACAGGATCATATGGCTGAAGCATAGCCAGTAATTGCTGATATTGAGACTCAGTTAATGAAAATGGAGATGCAGCCAAAGAAGTGTTGTCATAGACAACTTGATTGACCATGGATTGCTGTCGTGGCTTGAATTTGTATCCAGGTGGAAAACCGTGTAATTTGAAGCACTTCTCAATAACATGACCAACAAGGCCACAATGCTTGCACACAGGACACTCTTTCTTGAACACAGGCTTCACAGATCGATTAGTATCATACTTAACAGTAAAGGCATGATTGTCATGTGAAGATGCAGGAGATATAGAAATTGTACGTTGTTGTTCCTCTTGTAAGACAAGGCTGAAAACCTTGTTAAAAGGAGGCAAAGGATCCATTAAGAGGATCTAAGCCCTAATAGAGGTATAGGACTCATTCAAACCAACAAGAAATTTGAAGTATGCGTTCTTGTTGAACATAGGAATTAAGTGTGTGAACAGCTCCACAAGAACAAATCGGAATCGGTTTGTAATTGATTAATTCATCCCAAAGACCTTTCAGCTTAGTAAAATAGGCACTAACAGTCAACTGGCCTTGAGAAAGAGTTGAAATTGACTTTTGCAATTGAAAAATACAGGGGCCATTCTTTTGAGAGAATTGCTCCTTAAGATCATTCCAGATCTCATGTGCCGTATTAATATAGAGAATGCTAGTAGAAATCTCAGATGAAACAGAGTTGAGACTATATGAAATTACCATGTTATTACAGTGCAACCAAGAAGGAAGCGTTGGATTGGCAGAACTTGAAGGTTTGAGAATGGATCCATTGATGAACCCTAGCTTGTTTTTCGCAGAGAGCGCCATGTGCATCGATCGACACCATGAGTGATAGTTATCACCAGTAAGAAATTGCGTAACAAGAACAGTACCAGGACTGTCTCCTGGATGAAGGAAGAAAGGACTAGATGTTTCGTCCATGGAAGAAGAAGATTTCGGAGCCATGAGAAGAGGAAAGTGAAAAACACGAAAGAGGCGTGCGGAAGAAGACTTTCTAGAAAACTGATACCATATTAAATGTAAAATACATGAAGAAAATACTTCTATGTATATTCCGAATGAATGGGTATTTAAAAATATTACAAGGTATTTATACTACAAAGAGTAAAGTAAAATGAGTGTAATTATATGTAAGGACAAAATAAAATAACATATTATAATAAGACTTTATACAAGTTATTATAAAATGTAATAACTAGCGGTACACGCTGGGCAGCATAGTAGCAGCATTCATAATTCTAACCCAATGGTTATATTTTTTAAACAGTCTTTTCCAACAATTTTAGCATCAATGGTCATATTCTCTCTAATATATTGAGCATTGTTCTCTTGAGTTTCGTCAAAATGAACCATTGATATAGAACCTAACATATTAATTAGTATACAAAAATATTTTTGTTTTGAGTTTTTCACAACTGCTTGACCTCATCATAAATGATGTATAAGTAATAGAACTATTGGGATTTTCAAGGTTTATGGTCATGTAATATCAACTATGCTCTATATCTTTATTATTTTCTATCTCTTTGGGTCAGTCATTCGAGCTTTATTATATCTAACAGAACTATCAGATCTCCTTGCTAAATCATATTTTTCAATGGCCATATTTTTCAACTTTCAGATATTTACCAACAATTATATTTTTTAAACAGTCATATTTCCAACTATTTGAGTCAAAATTCTCTCTAACAAATATCACATTTTTCTCTTTAGTTTCATCCACCTCAACCAAAATTTCTCTTTCATTCATCATTGAGCTATTGTTAAAGTAGTTTTCGTCTAATAGAGACTTGACTTCATTGATTTGTGCAAATTAAGAGTACCGAGACTAGTGTCGATATCTCTTTTTCGTGGGTCCCTTACTGGAAAAAGCTACTGGCTTATTGTTTATGGCTTGGGAAAATCGGGGAGGGTGATTATTTGAGCTTGGTAGCTTTAAGCTATGTATAATTAAACTAAGTCTAACATCTAAATATCAAATTATTAAATTATTAAATTTATCTCAATTCAAAACTTCTTTACATGTGAGACCCACAACTTTTTTTAATTTAACACATTTTTACATGCTGGACCCACAACCTTGTTAACTTCTTATAAATACATCTAAACTCATCTTAACATCTAAATACATATAAACTCATTTTAGGTGAGCTCTATAAAACTCGCTTTATCATCTCAACTTATTATTATTTATAAATAATTTAACTCATTTCAACTCAGATCAACATCCAAATGGTAGCTTAACTAATTGAAAACTTATTAGGCACGAGTTGACCAAAGGAAATCATTTTTCTTCAACAACTCAGTCATTGTTTTGTATTTTCTCCGTAGCCTCAAATGATTTATCTGTTATAACATCTTAATCCAAGTAATCCACATGGCTCCTCAAGGATAGCTGGCTTAGGCCTAGCAATCATACCAACTTTTTATGGGCCCACCACAACAACTTGAGGAGAAATAATACGACCCAAATAGCAAACTTTGGGATTACAAAATGAACACCTATCCCTTAACATTGGAAAAACCTATCCAACATGTACTAAAAAAGCAACAAGTTGGAATTAGAAAAGCTAAACGGCATTACTATGAATTGGTAATGATCGTGGTGAGTTCAAAGTGTTGTCTTCCCAAAATCTAGTGGATGTATTCTTCTACGATATCCGCAAATCAAGCTAGAAATTATATATAGGCTCCATGCATGCAACTCTTCTGTGTGTTCATCAATCACAAAAATGGAGAACTTGTCTATAAATGGTGATGTGATTTAAAAACCGAGAAGCCCAAAGTACGGATGAATCATCTCTTCTTAACGAGTAATATAGGAGAGGAATATGGAATGACCTCTTATTTCAGTACTCACTTTACCATGCTCTAGTTTTTATAGTATTTTGTGGTCATGGCCACATTCTACAGGTAGCCTCTTTGGGCTATTGAAATAGATTGATAAGCAAATCAAAATCCCCAACATCTTTGGGTTCATGCACAACGTTGCTATGATCTCCCCCTCCCATTTCCTGATGATAACACCAGCTCCCATTCTCTATTTTTTTGTATGATGGCATCATCCCAATTCGCTTTGAGTGTCCTGTTATTTGGTTTTTTGCCACCTTGATGTTCTATCTGCTCTTCCATTCGCGAGTGTTTGGTTCTTTGATAGTCCTTGAGCCTACTGAAACTCTTCCAAGTCATCCCTAACCCTACTGATAATTGAACTTGAGCTATCAAATTTATCCTCATAGATATGCTTGTTTCTTCTAAACCAAATCCTTCTCATAATTGAAGCAACCTCCTCCAACTCTTGTTTCTTTAATCTGCTCACCATTTGCTCCTGAATTATGAAGAAATCATACTCCCTACAAACCCATTTCTAAATAGGGCACAAAGGTTCAGCCCAGACATTAGTGGCTGTAGCATAACTCCACAAAGAATGACAATTTGTTTCCTTTACTTTCTCAAAAATGGGACAAAGGTATTTTCAACTACTCTTCTCTTGAACAGATTCCTCTTTGTGAGAAGGATATCACTGACAGCTTTCCAGACAAAAGTTTTAACGACATTTGGTACATTCATCTCTCTAATCCTCTTCCACCTAGCATTTTCCCCATTCTTGCTTGAAAGCTCTCCTTCCACTCTCCTCATTCTGCTTACTTCTAGTTAGTATGCACTCTTAATAGAGAAACCTACCATTCTTAGTAGGGCTCTAAATTAATTTATCCTCACTACCCATCTTACTAATAGGCAGACTGTAATCACTTCTGCTTCTTCATCACCCAACACTTCTCTTATGAGGTTAACATTCTAGCCTCCTCTTTACTCATCTATAGGTTCTTTGGCTTTCGAATCATTGTTAAGAATATGCATTGGGGATTGCAAGCTGAAAGTTCTAGGAGTAGGCAACCACCTATCTCCCCATATATTGGTTTTATTTCCATTTCCCACTCTCAATCTTAGACCTTTTTTAAGCAAATCCATCAACTCCCAAATGCTTCTCCAAATCAGTGAAGGCCCCCTCCTAACTTGGCCTCAAGTAAATTTCTTACTTTATTGTAACGCCCGTCCTTATTGTAGAACTTTAATTAATAGTTTTAGAAAATGAGACTGATGGGCACCAAGGGTCCTGGTGTGTTGTCACAAGGAATCAAAAATAACACATATCCTAAAAAAAATGAATGTAGTAGTGCGAGTAAGAATTGTTCTCACGGAGAGTATCTAGCCTAGTTTTATGCTACGTGAACAAGGATGGGGGGTTTGAGTTTAATGAGAACAATTTCAAGAAGAATAACTAAGGAACAATTCAACTTAAATTATCAAAATCAATCTAAAAACAAACCTTGGACTAAGTCACATCCACCATCGAAATTTTACAACTAATCATCGATGCAAATATATATTAATTCATAATTTGAATATTCACCGTTGGAGTTATTTTCCTATCTCTCCTTAGTCTCAGTTAATTAGAAAATAAGGAATCTAATTAACCTTAATTACTAAACAACCCAAGACAAGTGCTAAAGGTTTAATCTAGTAGCAGCCTTGAGAATTATAGAGACCGATGAAGCTAAACAACACAAGCACAAGCGGTTGCATTTAATTTTGTTGAGCATTTTCTTCCTAAAATCTAATAATTTTTGACGTAGCAAATCATTAAATCGTTGCTTCACAAATTAGAGGGATTAAACAATTATGGATTTGATATCTAATCTAGCAGTAGATTGTAATGAATAATAAACTAGTAGGCCTCCTAGTAATTAAACGAGACAATCATGAAAATAGGCATAGAAAAAAAATCCGATACTCAAAGCATAAATTGAACAATAAAAACAAATTAGATCTCACAGTTTTCTTGATTCCGAGGCTTCCGTTTCCTTCGATCAATTATGAAAATTTAGCCAAAAGGCCATGATGAAAACTCAAAAGAAAATTTGGAGAAGAGTAGAGGGAGAGACGTCTCGATGTCTCCTGATTTTTCCCCTCTTAACCAGTTCAAATCAGTTTTTTGAAGCCCACCTAATCTCCTAAAAATATTCTCAATATTATCCTCTACTAACAATATCCAAATCTGACTAATTAATGGAAAATATTGAAAATAAAATCGAGTCCTAATATAATTAGGAAAGTGGTGTTTCCAGCTAGAATTTTCTTGCACCAGATCTCAAAACGTCCACAGATAAATTGCCTATTTGAATTGCATAATATCAAACGTTCCAGAATGTCAACAGTGCAGGTGTGTCAACTTTATGACCAATTACGGTCTTGATGCAGCCAGTATCTCTGAAAGCTCAAAACATGAAAGTTGTATAGATTTTTCTTGGCGTTCCATAGAATTTTGAATCATCTTAATCGAAGCTCGAATGAGATAGCTAT